>CM057091.1:15326533-15549033 GCA_029959045.1 Taenioides sp. WSHXM2023
GGACTTGAACCGTATCAGAACATTTCTAAAACAACTCGTGGAATCAGAATTAATGTGGTCTGACTCAGTCACATAGAATATTCTCTGTTTTGGGCTTGTCAGTATGCTAAATATGTGTAAGACAGATTTATAGCAGTTCTGAAAATTGCAGAACAGTGTGCGGCATAATTAGCTTGTAGTCATATTTTTGTGGTTGAGTATATGTTATAAACTAGTAGAAGTTGAATAATTTAACTTCAAATTGTGGGTATGCTTTCTCGCTTTCTGTGATTTTATGTGATTTGATGTTCCAGATCATTATTCTTCCGTTAAATTTGTTTTATTTTGGGGGGTAGAATATAGACTGTGGATAGGTTACATTTTCTTGTCTATATAATGAGGACAGACTCACCACTCCGTACGCAATGGTGTCACTGTACATTCTCATCTCAGGGTAGATGTTGACCAAATACCATCGGAAGGTTTTACACTGCAGCCTCTTCCTCAGGGCTTTCCTCTCTGAGATGTCCCCGATATCTATCCCCGAATCCTGAGAGCCACACAGCACAGAGGGGAGAAGAGAAAAGGGAGGACAAGACTTACTGTATTGGCATAATTGAATGTACTTCAGATAAAGCAAAAAAAAAAATACTGTATGTAGCATTGCGTTAGTTATGTTGAACCCTCAACATCATCAAATGTCAAGTTTACAGCTAACCTGAAAAATTTCTCTCTAAGATGAGCACTAACTCTTTTCTCTTAATTTTGCTTCATGAGACTGAGGCTAAATTTCATGCTTCTTGAATACAAACCCTGTTAAACGCCTCATTATTGACTGAATGAATCGCCTGCAGATGTTCAACTATTCATAACCTGGATTTACATATTCAAACAGATTATGCAGGAAGGCAGGAAAAACATTTGATTTAGCCTTTGAGGTATGCAACATTTTACATAAAACAACAAGATCATTTCCATGCTATTAAATTCCTTAGCTCAGGAAGCCAGTTGAATCAAACCCAATATAGTTTACAGTAAAAATACTTCTCCTACTTGATTTATTCAACTGCTGAAAAATAATCAATGGGGCATTGAAATTAATCTGTTTTTAAAGATTATGGTTTCATTATCTTTATCTTGGTTTAAGCCTTTTTTAAGCCTTATAAGGTATGTATTTATTCCAGTGCACGTTTTTAATTGAGGCCAGAAAGTGTTGAGAAATGATTTTGTGTCTGGTGGTGGCCCGGAGGCCTGATTTCACTAAACGTCTCTGACAAGAAGAACAGATGAGAGCGGCTGACACTGGACCTCCTAACATTTAGATTTTTAATCCTGCAGATTTATGAGCCACGCTGCAGTGTCTGTTGTATTTTAATAGAGGCTTTAGTGCAACATTTTCACATACTGTTTCTCGACAGTGCTTTCTTTTCAACAATAAAGGCACAAGTCTGGAGGTCAAATGCTACAATAATCTACATTACACAAACTTTTGTAATTTTTAACTAAAAGTTCTGAGAGCAAATTATTCATAAAAATTGTCTGTTTTAAAAAGAATGATACTCTTACTAAGGCCATCACAGCCCATATATTTCATATTATCAATATAATTTAGGGCAAGTGACATTTAATAGATTAAATACATACAGCTCCATTAGAAAACACAAGGGATCATATTAGCATTTAGCTAATTTATTTTATTTACATAAAAGTTAAATTATAAATAATACATAATTCATAGCAGTAGAGTCTGTGTGCACTGTCTGACCTCCTGTGGTATATTCCAGGCCATGTACACGTGGCTCTTGAACTCGTCCATCCAAACCTCAGCCACTCTCAGGGCGTTTCGCCGCACATGTGACGTCAGGTCCTCTGTGTACGGTTTGTGAGCGCGCTCAATGTGCGCGATACGGGAGCAAGGCAGGACCTCCACACTGCCCCCACACTGCCACACCTGACAAACAGAAAGACAAATGTTGTACAAGGTCACTCAGCTCTATGCCAAAAAATGTTAAGTCTCTTTACTCTGTAATTTAACATTTGGAAGATGATAACACATTAATTAGCCTTACCAAAGCAGGAACAAAGACTTCATAATGAACAAATAGTTAAGTTTAATTGGTACCTGAACACTAACTAGTTATCAAGCCTGAATCATTCTTACTATTTGTTCATTATGAAGTGTATTTATTCTTGCTTTATTAAGTCTAATTAAAGTGAAGTTATTAGTTGTACTGATGATTTATTCACTATAAGCAGAACTGGCATTATTAAACAAGGCAGGTTATAGGGCCAAACAAAGTCAGAGCGCACACAGGGTAAATGAGCTCAACTATATAAAGCATGGGTTTGGTTCCATAATAACAATATAAACACAATATGTTATTTTTCATACAAAATACAACTGCAGATAAAAATCTGTCCTGAAAGCCCACACAAGACAGAATACATGAGCAGGAATATGAGAGACCCAAGAGGAGTGGGGAGGTTACAGGGAGTAGAGTGGATACTTGGGTTCAATAGTCCAGTGCAGAGGAGAGTGTGAACTGAACGTGAGGAGGCATGTACAACAGGTGAAAGGGGTGGAAATAAGTGTCAAGTGTGATAAAATAGTTTTAAAAAATGAAAGCTGTGCATCCCAGTGGTAAGACCAGCAATGTGAGGGGTAGACTGGAGGTAGATCTGATGTTGACGTTGAATTTAAAAATGACTGCATCAGACAAACTGCAATGTTTTTAAGGTAAAGATTAAAACCAGATAAAAACATGTGCTTGCATATTTGCATGCCATAATTTGCCCTGCTTTTGCTATGTTTTTGTCTCAGTTTAGGTTTTTACATAATTTACTAGCAAATCAAGACAAGTCCAAAAATATTGCTAATTACTGAGTATCAGATTGTTTTTCATATTGTGCAGCACTAGTGGGGATAAATGGCTGTGCAATGTAGGGAAAACACAATAGCTGACATGGACTATGACTATTCCTGTGACATTAATCTTAAAGGTCTCATATTACGCTATTTTCTGATCTATACTATTAAAAAATAAAGGGTTACTCAAACATAGTAAAATGAAACAAAAGACAACTCCAGGTATGTTTTTGATGAGGTAACAGAATTATAACATGGCTTAAAGCTCACAAGAATCAATTTTGTATAATATAGGATCTTTAACAATACAACAATCAACAAAATGGTCCACTTTTAGATATCCTCTGCCAGGTTTTATAGTTAAACGTCTGCACTTTTTGTTCTTTTTCAAAATAATTGCACAGCTGTTACAACCTGATCCAAAATTTTGAGAAACGGAGTGTTAAAAATCTCCATGGTACAAGTGCAATCATTCGTGATGCTATTGGACCGTTATCAGTATCAACAAGTCGCACAATGCTCTTCCTGCAGTGCGCTGTGTCCCTATAGTGAAAAATGTCAAGGTCCTGCTGCCAAGAGGGAACCTGAGTCTTAATGACAAAAAGCTACTGGCTGTAAGTCCCCACATAATGAAGACCTCTGGGAACCTAACCAACTTGGAATCGTGCAGGTATGACTGTAGAGAAGAAATATGCACCATCAACAATACTGCACTTTGGCATACATTGCAGTGTCTACTTTTTTGCCTTAATTTTTTTTTGATTAGTACTTTATAATTAAACAAACAAATATAAAGGTGCACTGTGAACTTTTTGTTCCATTACCTGCTTGTTTCTATGGATATGTTCCTGCTCTGTCTGGAATGTTCCACAGTATGACATTAAACAGCTCTACCTTATGTTTTTTTCAGTTACATGTGGTTTTACAGCTCATAAATATCCAGAAAACAGGCATTCTGACTGTTAGTGGTGTTGCCTCTCCACAGATCTGACCTGTAACTTGGTCTGGTTTGGTCTCCATGAAGATAGAAAAGTTTAATACCATACTGTGAAACATTCCAGACAAAGCAATAACATCTCCATGGAGAAAAGCATTTGATGCACCCTCCATCAGGAAAGTTACACAATCCTTTAACAGACCCTCACAGTTTGGCTTTATAATTTGATTTAAAAGAATCTGACTCACAGCGTACTAAACGATAAAATACGCAATGCTGATGTAAACATATAACCATTACAGCAAATGAAAATCAGTACATAGCATGTTTACATGTTCACAGTGAGAAAGCAGCAGAAGATCTGTCATGAGCAGAGAGGGAGAGCATGCAGAAAGAAGCTGTTGTTTGAATGAGCTGTAAATCGACATGCTGTGCTTTTGTATGGAGCGCAAAAGCACAGCTGACGTCTAAGCAGAAGCAACATAATTCACACCATGAATACAAAAATACTGTGTTGAAAACATGTATTTAATCATGTTTATCTGGATGTAATGTTTTGTTACATTTTAATTACAGTACATACATCATGCCATTTTGTTCCCATACACCCCCATCGAAAAGCCTGTGTTTTTGCTACCATTGCTAGCTTTGTTAGCGACCAAGATTAAAAGTCTAGTTTTGATTGTGTTTTCAGAAAAGACCGGTAATTGTGTTTCACCTGTTATGGTTCAATTCATTACCTGCATTTGTAATTCTGCCTTGCAGGAAGAACAAAAAGACTATTGTATATATTCTGGATATTCATTCCTGTAAGATACGACCAAAATTAATTATAAATTGTCTTCACAGACTTTCAGCAGCTATTACAATGGTTTTAAATCACTTACTATGGTTAGTTATAACAGATTATCTTAACATGAGGTATGAGGAGCTATGTACTAAAAAAAGGAAAATCCAAAATCAAAGGTGTGGCAATGTTTAGAGAACTTCACAGACCCAAAGATCGAAGGTTCAAATCCCACTTGGACCAAGTTCGGTCGCTGTGAGTGCGTGTGGTGCTAAGAGAGGTTTTGACAAGCCTGTAAAGCGCTTTGCAAATCTATTATTCTCAGTGTGCACTATGTAACTTGTCTGGTGGGGGATTTGCCATCTGGTTGTCTCCATGGAGATTAAGTCATTAAGCTACCTGTAATATTCCGCAGTATGGCATTAGACTGTTCTACCTCCGTGGTGAGAAGCCACCATGCAGGCCATGTTACAGGTCAGATAATATTAATAATAATAATCATGATAATAATAATAATAATCATGATGATAATAATAATAATAATAATAATAATAATAATAATAATAATAATAATAATAATAATAATAATAATAATAATAAAAAAACAATACAATAATAATAATAAAAAAAACACTTGCAACTGAATAAATGCAAGATAGACAAGATTAATGCCATACTGTGGAATATTCTAGACACACCAATGTCCACGGACACAAGCAGATGACAGAACCTCCGCTATGAAGTGGCATAGTACGCCCTTAAATAATTTAGTTCCATCAAGTAAATACAGTCAAAAATGACAAAAATTTGTGATTTTTAATTAAAGCCATTAAGTTCAACTAGATGTTATTTTGCAGTATAATTATTACTTTTGAATGTGTATGGTATTGGGTTTATTTCTGCATTTCTAATGATTTGTCATTACCATTTAGACAAGATGAATCCCCTGTCCGCATTAGTATCTTAATGGTTATAAATTGGTCACGTGGTGGTCAGGAAGGACTGTGGCCTGGATTTACAGTAAACAGAACATCAACCAGGCCAAAGGAATGCAGTTTTGGGAAAGAAACACCGACATTAGCCGCTTTATGTGACAGTAATGGGCTGATTAAAATAAACACATGACTTTGGAGAATTGTCGTCAGTGGTGTCAGCACTTTACAAAGCACTCTGAGTGTATTAAAGCTCCTAGTCTCTCTCCATTCATCACTGTCAACTTTGAGAATCCCACTGAGTTTTAATTGTCTGATGTTTTTTTCAATTAATTATGAGGAATTGCCAGTTGCTGTCAAAACAAAAAGCTCCCATTATATCTAGCTCGAAAAGGCATCCATTTTCGAAAGTTGGATTTTCTACAATAGATACGTTTTCATGGACGATCAAACCCTCCAGATCATTTGCATATTGAGACGCAGACTGTCTATTACTCATAAAGTGGAAAGTGTGGATCAAAAGCTCTGTGGCAATATAAAACCAATATTATCTTTGGATGAGAGACTGCTATATGCTTTAAAAACTGGCAAAGAACTTTTTATATAAAACAGGCGAGATGAAGTGCATTAATCAAACAACAGTAAAGCTCTCTTGTCTACAAAACAAGCCCATATGGAACACATTTACAAAGTACATTCTGGTACAAGCTTTGATATTCAGTTTATAGCTTGGGATCAAATGACAAAAACAAATTTAAAAAGTAAACAAAGAGCTGTGGGATATCCCAAGAGGACGCTTGGTCAATACTACATCACACCATAGTATAGTCTGCCCAGATTTGCAAAATAAAAAATGGTATACAGCCGAGTAGGATTGGTTGATGTAAATAAAACTGTGACAAGAGCACATAACATTGTTCATTCTCTCATTCATAATCTGAAGAACTTCTGCTGGTGCATTTTTTGCCTTATGGTCATTTTCAAGCAGAATTTTGTATATTTTAGCTAAACAAATGAAAATATATTGCCCGCTTTACTGTTGGCGGGTATCAGATTGGTCAAAAATAGAGACACCTGGGGCATTTCTTATATAAAATTGGGACAAATCAATGGTTTTGGATAAAGCTGCTGGGACAGGGGACACAGGACATCTGGTCATCCTGCTGCAGTGTCAGTATTTTGAATGAACCAAGTTTAGTATTTAGCATCTTTTAAAAAATGATGTGTGATGACAATCCCAATATACTAAACCAAGATGCTAATCAAAACTCGAACAAGAATTGATACTGAAGAAAAATCACACAAATAAGACAAAACTGAACTGTTCCTGAATGTCTTGAGCCTAATATTAAAGAAACTACTATTTTGTGTTGACAATTAGAATCTACTATTGAAAAAATATGATTAATACTTTATTGATTCGGAAGGAAATTCAAAGTTTGGCAGCAGCAACATACAACATAATAACATAGCAGTCCATCCTCATTCATCAGCTATAAGGATGCATTGTACAGACAGAGTGTTTTTTTATTATGACCATATATGGACATTGGTGTTGACTATCAAAACCTTTTCCTTGGAATCATGAGAAGACTATAACCTAAAACTCAACAGTTCTCATAGTGTTATGGAATGAATGTTGTGATAACCGTAAAAAAGAACATTTCTGTGCACAAAACAAACAAATACATAAAGCCTCTGCAGCAGTGGCATTATTAAAAGTCAGGTCCTCACCCTCCAGGTCTTTCTTCACAATCTTAATCGAAACAATCTCACCTGGGACATCAGCACTTCTCTCTTTTTCTTGTAACTTGAAACTAATCTTGAAGAAAATACCTCTCATCCCTGAGCTCCCAATTGTATCACATTTCAATCTTTTGAGCAAGTCCTTTTTGCAAATATTTCTCAAGACTGATTTTGCTTTTGCAGTTGGGTTATTTTGCTAGAGTTTCAAACAGATGCAGTTGCTTGTATAGATAAGTTTCACCAAATAGGTCTTCTGCCCTGTCATCATTTCTTTTCACTGTGAGCTATAGCTTCATACTACAAGAACAGCTTTATTTATTAGTTGTCATTAGTGGCTACTCACCAAAGTACCCAGGACAAGAATTACTGCCATATTAATTACGAGAATTAATATGGCAGTATTGAAATTGTATTAAGTTTATTTAATTTGATGTGTCAGGAGTACAACTAATTTTATGCCTGCTGGTCTCCATGGAGATGAATGTTAAATCTCATGCTGTGGAACATTCTAGGCAAAGAAACAACATCTCCCTGGAAACAAGCGGGTGGCAGGCAGACCCTCGGCCTTTACCATTACATGCACTGTATGTGCACAACACAACATTTTGCACATGTAAAATGCAGTTAGTGTCGACTGTGACACTACTGGTAAAAATAAAATCTCATCACCGGAAACACACAAATACCTTTTTGTGAATAAATGAGGGGTACAGGAGATTTTTTGGTTGATTTAACAGTCCATTTACTTTTATACAGGTACATTTTGACACATTACTGATGGACTGTCATAATATTGTCATTGGGATGATAAAAAAGACATTTATATAAGATATTTATTTCTGTCAGTATCACCCAACAACTGTGAGAGTGATGGATTGTTTGCCAGTGAATCTCAAACATACCTGAGACTGTTCATCATCCAGAATGCCAACCAAATTGTCCCTAAATTTCTCTAATTCCTTTCCATCAGTGCATTATCATTATTGTTGATATGGCATCATCATATTGTTTCATGCTTTCAAACTTTTGCTCAGTTTCAGTTTCACGTCTCTGTCTATATTTTCCAGTGCCATCTTCAGAGGCTTGAGTCCTGCCCCCTGCAGACATTAAAGCCTCCTCTTACACGTTTCGGTTAAAAAAAAAACAGCTTTGAGTCTCTTTGAGTCGTGTCAGCAACAGCACAACCAAAAAGTCTAAACGGGATCAGAGAGTTTAGAAATGTCAACCTATTTTCATGGTCTAGTTCTTGCACATGGGTTGCATAACGTAGCAATAAAGAAAGCACAAATATCACATATTCCATACAAATCAATGACCAGAAGTCATGGTGTGCTTGAGCACTTTGATGGCTTGCCAATGAAAAATCATGATCTTGCAAGATATGAGTATATCTTGCACAATTTAGATCAAGCAAGGAATACTAGAAGAAACTGCTAATATAGTTATCATTAAAATCCCTGCAATGTGTAGCTAACATGAGAAAGTAATTAAAATGTACATATTTCAGTGTTTCCCATTAATAGAATAGACTATGGTGGACTAGAGATTGGCATAACTAATTTTTACTTTGTTGCTCATTGTATTGTCATTAACATAAAAGTTACACCATTCAAAAATTTATTATAGATGATTAATGAAAAGATAAATGATTAAAGATTACATCATTACACTATTTTCTGATCTATGTTATAATGTTGTTTCCTCATCAAAAACATATCTGGAGTTTTGTTTCATTCACACATGTTGATACATAAACCCTATGTATTTAAGATGAGTTCTTCTCTCAAACAGAAAACACTCTGATCCACCTTGTGATGTCATGTGGTAAAATCAGAAATGCTTTACTGTGTTTTAAACTCCATTCACTTTTACTGGAATCATTTGGATGATTTCAGCCCTGAAATTGACAATCTCTACTGAACAAAAAGTAAAAGGTAGCTGTTAACATGAAAACTACTGCTTCATGACATCACAAAGTGGAACAAAGCGTTTTGAGCTTTGGAGATGTAGACAGACTTGTATAAAGGATTGCTCAAAGATGTATGTCAGGTATGTTTTTGATGAGGTATAGCTAAAAGCTTACAATAGTCAATTTTGTGTAATATAGGCCCTTTAATATAGAAAATATTTGTACCTCCATAGTCTCAACAAAATCTTTGGGGAAAACTGTCTTTACTGAAACATGCATTGGAAGTCATTTCATCCCCCAGAATAAATGTAACACCAAATTAAGCAAACGCCACAGTATCTCATCTCTCTGACACGTTTTGGTCTCGAAGGAACACTTGTGTGATTTCTGCTTCAAGAGTTTTCTCTCATTTCAGGACGCTCATTTCTTAAGCTAAATCTGCTGGTTCTAAGCAAGACCGTAATATTTCCAAATGCATTTGTGTCACTTTTTCTTATTAGCTGAGCATAATGACACCATGCACATCAAAGGAAAGATTTCATTGAATGCAGAGGCTAAGTGGAAAAAGCAAGAGCGCACACTGCTTTCTTAAATTGTGCCTGGCTTTGTACAAACAAGTCTTACAAATCGCAGGACGCTGTTTTGATCATTGCCTTTCCCCCGCACTGTTTTTTCCATCATTGAATGGCATGGCTGCTGATTAGAATATCATATACACTAATTTAAAGGTCCTATATCACACAAACTCAACTCTTGTGAGCTTTAAGTCATGCTATAATGTTGTTATCTCCTCAACAACATACCTGGACTTGTGTTTTCTTTCATTCACACATGTTTGCGTAACCCTTTATTATTAGTTTAAATTTCCAAAGCTCAAAATGCTCTGTTCCCCCTTGTGATGTCATGAAGTGGGCTTTTACTTTTAGTTTAGTGATGTATGGTGTATTACCATATACCATCACAAGGTGGAACAGAGTGTTTTCTGTTTGATAAAAGAGCTCCTAAATAGGCAGAGTTTGTGTGTTTAACATTTTAAACACAGCACAACACCACATTATAACATAGATCAGAAAATAGTGTAATATGGGCCCTTTAAAGAACTTATTTTGTGCACTTTTTAGCACTTTTTAGCACATCAGCTATTGGCCTTCAACCTCCAGCACAGACCCATATTTTGTCTGGGTTGACCGCCTCATTAAACAAAAGACATAAATCTTTATTTGGCCACTTTAGTGCAAAAAAGGGACTATAGAAAATGTGACTCTGCTCTCTAACAGGTTTGAAATGAAACAGGGTTGTGGGTGTCACAGTGTTGTTGCCAGAGATACCATTTGTTCTTACTACAACACTATGTAGAGTAGTGCAATATGTAGATAATAATAAGAGTTTGTTGTAATTTTACATTATAGATTTTGGGAAAATGATCAAAACCTGTCTATATATCAACCCAAATTTCGGCAGTGCTTATCGGCCATCGACTGCTCTGGATTTTTAACAATCAACATACGCACTGGCCATAGAAAAAGCATTTTAGCCAATCTCTAGTACTTACTTAGATTTGTGACTCACAGTGGATAAAAACACACTAAACACCTACATTCCCCATGATTGTGCGATCATCTATACAGTATTGATAATTAGTTTTATTTTTTTAGCTCTCTTTCGTAACAGGTACTGCCCTCTATCTCTTATATTTGGCCAAGAAATCTCTTACCATAAATTTCTCCTCAAAGCCGACCGACCATTTTCAAGCTAAATGTCAACATAAGGCCAGCCGACAAAAAGATAATTTAAGAAAAATAATCAAATACTATTATGTAACTACTTTTTTGCTTTTTTTTTTTTAATATGAGGAAAATTTAGAGCAAGTATTGAGCGTTTGTGACCAAGGATTTAGGGTACGTCTACTAAAATGCTAAACCAAAAAGTAAACGGTACTCCAAGTAAAACCCAAGATATAATATTAACCTAAATGTGTTTCCCCCAAGGCCACACAGGTTCACTTAATGATGAATGAACTGAGAAATACAGTATATCAATTTATAATCATTTATTAACGAGTGTGGCCTGTGAATGTGAATAACTAAGACAACATTTCAAATGAGCCTTTCATATTCACTAGAGAAGGTCCGGTGGGACAAATAAAGGAAATGTAGCGCTATTTACAAATAAATCACATTCACACTTTTACATAGGCAAGAAGCTGCCTCGGTTTTGAATGGATATTTAATGTTATTGTCCATAAATAGATTTTTTGTTGTTGAATCACAACAAAGAATCACAATTTATAATTCAAATTGAAGATGGGCGATATGGCAAAAAATGTATATGACAGTTTTCTTGAAGGCATATCACAATTTTGATTTTATCATGATTCATGTACAATTCATATTTTTTTCTGCTCATTTGCTTCTTTTGAAATCTTACACTTCACTGTAATTGGTTAAATCCTGCTGTCGCTAAGAGCCCTCACTGGTGGCAATGAAGACATCAGTTTTCAACAAACTCCACTGTAGAAAGCAAACTGTGTGATTAGATCTTTTAGATGGGAGTACTATGCATGATAAATTAACACAGGGCATACACGTCGAGTGATCATTAAAATATGTTAGAAGCCATCTGTAATATGAGATGTTGAGAACGCGGTGCTCCTGATCTAAAATTATACGGCTCAGATGATGTGTCTCTCTTGAGCAGCCTGTTCTCACTGAGGTGCACAGCATGTTTGGTGACTGGTACATGCCGCAATCTCAATCCTATTAGTTCCATACAAAGAGTCTGCATGTTACTCATATTCAAAAGCCTTGACGTAATCATTATTTGTCACTGAATTGCCACTGTATGAAATGACTACAACCACCGAACATATAGGTAATAATACGTTCTACTTGGCCGAATCAAGCTGACATTTTAAAAGACTAATCAACCACTGCTAGCTCATAAAATGTCAGTCATGACTGCGGAAATAAGTAGGACTGTACATGCTGAGTTTGCTTGACACTTTGGACTCTGTTTGCCCTTGGATGAACTTCATGAATAAGAAATACATGCTTACAATGTAATTTGTGTAGTGAAGGCTGTATTATTCCATACAGATAAACGTGTGGGTTCATAATCATGCATTATTCATGTTCTTATTATGTAGATAAAATCATAAAAATGTTTAACAGCTAGGACTAAAGTTTAAAATTATCTGGCTTTAAAAGAAAATGGAAAACAATTAGCCAAGGGAATTTTACATTCCTAAAAAACTTTTCAGCACAACATAATAGTGCTTTCTTCAAGTTCCCATGTGGCTAAATAGTGATACATTTCAAGATGATTCTAAAATTGTTCAAGAGAGGTCAAATTTGGTCATATTTATTCATTCATTTTATTCATTTCTTCAGTAGCGATACTTGTTAAATTGAGTATTTTCAGTACTGGTTTTAGTATCAATTAGCATCAGATTTTTGATACAACTCTTCTGCATATACTGTGGTTGACAAATAGAAAATGAACAAAACAAGATTTGATTGTCTTTGTTGTTGTTACTGACATTTCATTATAGGGCTGCACAATATATTGCAATCAAATCGCAATTTCAGTTGCCTCAATTCTCAAATAACACAGGCTGCAGTTATTTTTAGATAGATTGTCTTCAAGTTCTGAAATTCACATGATTCTTGTGTTAGTTATCAGTTCATATTTCAGTCTTCTCTCAATTCATATTACAAAATCACAAAAACAAAGAACATTTCAAGAAATTAAACCCTATTCTTGCTTGATGATGGCACAACGTTGGTCTCGTTGATTATGTTCTCATTTTCAGTCTTGAACATGTTACAGTATCATAACAGCATTAATATGCAGAGACGATCAATTGTTGAAGTCAAATTAAATAAACTACTCTAAAAAGATGAATTTTGTTATATAGCTGAAAAGTACTCGTATATATCTTACAGAACAGAGAGAAATACTGGCAGAAGGTGTGTAAAGTTAAGCATGCTGCCAGCCCTTGAGCCAGCAGGTTTTATGTTCCATGATCTGTGTCCAGTCCAGTCCATTCTCTGAGCCTCAGCTTCACCGCAAGGGGCCAGAGCAGCAGAGGTGTGTCCGGAAGCCTTTAGCTCCTGGCTCTGAGCTCAGCCAGAGCTCCACACACACACACACACACACACACGCACACGCACACGCACACGCACACACACACACACACACACACACACACACGAGACCAAGACAAAAAAAAACACAGAAAATCCTTAAATCTTCAGAGCAGAGCCAGTCTGAGAGGTTGAGCCTTGAGCAATAGGCCAATACTCTTTACTATAAAGTTAAGAAGACAACAAATTTTAACAAAGTAGTTTTACCTCTGCACAGTATAGTTGAATCTAGCATACAGAAAATCATCTCTATTGCTATTTGGATTTTATAATTGTGGCAACATTAGCTTTTCTAAACTCTGAAAGCTTATGCTCACAGTATATAAAATCAAGTGGTGGTTCTATATTTTTTGGAAAATAATCAAAAATATATTTCTGAGATAACTCTCAACTAAATTGAATTCCCAGTGGAACATTCCAAATATACTGCAACATTTTGTCTTGATCTCTATATATACTATATTATATAAAAAAAAACAACTATATATATATATATAAAAAATACTAGTTTGGAGTTAGAGTTTACCACCTGCTGAGACAGACAATAAAGTTTCTTATTCTAGCTCATCTCAGCACATCTCATGAAACCTAATTATAAACAAATATTTTACAGAAACTACTATTGGCAAGGAAATATTTAAATATCATATATAATTTATATAGTGCCCCATCTTATTTAGATCTTGGACTGTAAAAGTAAAATGAAGAAACACATTCAGATAAATAAAACACAGTCTTCTTGTTACAAAGATCTGTTACTGAGCTACATTTCCCTTCTCTCTGTTTGGCAAAAGACTTTTCCATCGATTGTCCTATTGGTCTGAGATTACACTGTGAGCTTCATTGGATTTCCTGCAGCATCAGGGTCATGAAACTCAATCAGACTTCTACAATTACCAGCCCAGTCATTACTGTACACCGCTTTGTTATTGACACACTGGAAGACCAGACTCTAAGCATTTACAAAGAATCAGACAAAAGCTGAGGCCAAATCAACACAACATGGTCATACCTCAGTAATGATAAGGTACTGAAAAATACATCAGTAATTATAGGGTACTGAAATATAACATGCAGATTAGTGAACAAAATTATGACTTTAATAGTGATTTTAAGCATTGGAGTGGACCATTTATAAACTTTATAAACTTGCCTAGTTGAAAGTTGTGATCTGTGCTTATGTGGTTTGCCTCATGTATTGTTCCAGTTCAGGCGCAGTGGTGCAGAATTCACCAAGTGTTTTGGGAAATCTTTTGTTTTGTAACTTTTTTACAGGGTCCACACCAATTTGCAGCGTGTTACACAGGCTGACTGGTGCAATTACCTCTCAAGAGAAGGGGAACAAGATGCTGCACTTGCTATACAACTTCAACTATAGTGTACACTACACTGCACTACAGCTAAACTACACTGTAGTTATTCATTTACTATTTCTATGGCCACAGCTGCCCCAGGGCAGACTGACAGTAGTCGTGCTGCCAATTTATGTCAATGTGGTTGAAGTGTCTTGCCTAAGGACACAATAACATTAACACCCTCCAAATTATTATTATTAGATTAACCATAGCCAATCACCTATTCATACATCAAAGCCATGGACACTGGGGAAGCGAGTGTCTTGCCCAAGTGCACGAAGACAGTATAACATAATTTTTGGAGCAACAAGCCTGTTAAGTTTAGACAAACATTTTGCACCTCTCAAATGCAAAATCCTCTCAGATCTAAAAACTTTAAAATACCGCTGGCCTGCAAAGTTAATTGTGCAAATCAAATGCATAAATAAATAAAATCTTTCTTATTATGTCTGATTTTAATGCAAATTGATTAATTGATATTCAAAATCTATAGCCACATTTTTAGCAAATGTGAACAAGGTGCAGGGGTCCAGTTCACTCTCACCCCTCTCTGAACTTGGCTTTCAAGGCCTGCCAAAGCTGCTAGCTGCTGGAGCAGAGTTAGTCTCCGAGGAGGCCATACCAACAGACCAACAAACCAACAGACAAACAGAGAGCCCTCTGCCTCCTTTGTGGGAGAGCCAAGCTGTGGCCGAGCCAGTGTCCTCCAGACTTATAGCTCTAAGTCGGAGTGTCAGCCTGAGTTTCAAAACCATTACTCTAAACTACATTAACCTCCGGGCAAGGGCAAGTTCTGTTCAATCAAACCAGGCGAATAAACAACACGCTGAGCTATCCTGCAGTCAAATCACAAAATGACTTCATCAAACTGTTGAGTAAACTGATGAATCTCACATTTCAATTTGATTAGAAAAAACAATGAGTTCATGGAAAAAAAAAAAAAAAGATTAGCTAGTCTTATTATCCTAATTTGGCATATAGTCTAAACAAAAAAACTATTGATAAACATATACATTTGCGCAGAGTGTGCCAAGTTAACTTTTTCCTACATATGAGATAGCTTTTCATCTAAAGTACCCAGCAAAGTGATAATCGGAAATCCATGGTCCAAAATGACTCATAACATTAATTTCTCCACTGCGCTCATGATTGCATCTCCACCATTAGTGAGGATACTTTTCCATCTTCCACTTTAGGCGGAGCTGTCCCTCGCTTCCTCCAGTTAAAGCCTCCTGACAAGATTGCATTAATGATCTGTGAGTGTGTATGTGTGTGGACGAATTTTACATCACATTATGGGGACCCAAAACTGTACACACATCATGGGAAACCGTCTCCCTTTTGTGGACAAAAATCTGGTCCCCCTGATAAAATTCCTTTTTATTAGATTGAAAAGTGTATATAATGTTCAGATATGGGCTGAAATTAGTAAAGGTTTGGCAAGTAGTGACTTTGGTTAAAGGTCCTTATACAAAATTGACTCTTGTGAGCTTTAAGCCATGTTACAATATTGTTAATTCATCAAAAACAACCCTGAATTATTAGTCTGTCTACATCTCCAAAGCTCAAACTGCTCTTTTCCACATTGTGATGTCATGAAGTGGTAGTTCTTTTTACCTTTAGTTCAATAGAAACTGGAAAATTCAGGGGCTGAAATTATCCAAATGATTCAAGTGAATCAAAAACACAGATAAGATAAGATAAGATAAGATAAGATAAGACTTTATTGATCTCACAGAGGAGAAATTCACTCGTGACAGAAGCTCACAGTCAGGGGACAGTATAGTGCAAAAAGTTGTGAAAAATTGTGCAAAACACTCAGAACAATAAGTAAATAAAAAATAAAATCACAATAAATATTAACATATTTACAACATCAGGTAGCTCTTATGTACAGGGAGTGAAAGAAATGTAAATATATAATAAAACATATAATAAAATAAAACAGTGGAGCACTTCCTGTATTACCACATGACATCACAAGGTGGAACACAGAGTTTTCTGTTAGAAAGAAAAACTCAGCCTAAATATGCAGGATTTGTGTGTTAAGTTAGTGTGAATGAAACAAAACACAACTCCAAGTATGTTTGCGATGAGGAAACAACACTATAACATATAAGAAGTAAATACGCATAATGGGCCCTTTAAGGATAGGATCAGTATCTAAGAAATTAATATCAATGTAATATCAAAGTCAATGCAACGTCCCCACAAAGAAACAAAAATTGTGTGTGTGTGTGTGTGTGTGTGTGTGTGTGTGTGTGATCAATTGGTGTTCCCGTAGGAGCCATCTTTGTGTAACCCATCTGCTGCTGTGCTGTTGAATCGAAGCATGAATTAACTCAAAGTATATTTATCGGCTTTGAACAGTGTCGGAGAACAGGAACAATGGCGTCTCACATGTGGTGGGGAGAAAGCCCTGGTGATCTCTCAGACTTCAGAATGAATTAGTAGTGATTAACCATTGTAGTAAGAGCCACACTAGAGACAGCATGTCGCCTTGTGTTTCCTGGGCTGCAATTTAATTCAAGAGTGCACTTGTGTTCATGGGCATGCACAATTTACAAGCCATTAAGAAGCCAATAGCAATACAGTTGAACTAAAAAACGATTCTACCTCAAAGTAAAAGAGAGGATAAAATCACAACATTGCCCATATCATTATAACAAATCTCTTTCAATTCAAATATGTCACATAAATATACAAATGACCTCAATGACCTCACCCATTTCGTAACAAGGACTTTAGTCTACAACTGACATGAAAAATTTGTCAAAATCTGGTCACTTCGACTGTGCCAAGGAACAACTTCAAATGGGAACTTTGAGTGCAGGCCAACATCTAAGTCAATTATTCTTCTTTACGGACTTACTGTAGTTGACGTAGGAAGTGTCTGGCACATCTTTAACTATGGGCTTTAAGTGGTGTACACTCATGGTATACAGGTACACTGGCAGATAAATAAGACTGCATTCCTTTCATATTCCTTCACTAGCAACAAGTGGGCAGTGTTGTCTAAAATTACACTTTAATTAACTGTAAATTAATCTGTTGTGGAACGTAATAAAGTAGTAAAGTACTGTACTTAAGTATACTAGTACATTTTAAGTATCTGTTCTTTACTTAAGTGCATTTTAACATGGATACTTTTTACTTTTACTTCATATATTTGAGAGCAGGTATCTGTACTTTCTACTCGACTTCATTTTTGAACAGAACTGAAAAGTATAAGTATTTTTATTATAGTTTGAGACCTGCTGAAAAGGCTGAGGGTTTATTTTTAAGACATTTGTGGTTTGAGTAAACAAAAATATACAAATAAAAACAGCTAGGAACAAAAAAATCGATTCACTTGTTTCTGCTGAACAAATTTCAGCACAAATCTTTATCAAAATCTCTACATTTGATGCTTTACTGATTTCAAAATCTGCACGAAATACTTACTTTTTACTCTTTTTTCAAATGTACTTAAATGCTTACTTTTTATACTACTGTTAATGTAATCTGACAGGTAAAGACATTTCCAAACAATAAAAATTAGCATAAAACTTTATCAGTTACATACTTGTGGGCAGAGTATTATGCCTTCTTGAACTGGGTTAACTCAAATTCCCTAGTCCAAGAATTGTGTCTCAAACTCAATTGGAGTAGGGGCCGTTATAAAATCAGTGTTGGTTGGGGGCTTCATATTATATAACGTACTGTAAATGACCACCAAACTATCATGCAGTCTCACATAGAGTAAACATGAATGCAATGTGTAACCTCATTTACATTTCTATACATTTCTTGACACAACAAGTTAAGAAAAATTAAAACTCATGCCAAGATCAAACTGGGTTAAAGGAGTATGCAATAAGGAAATTGCGAATAAAATCTGCATTTTCGCATTGCCATTTCCTACTTTCAAATAATCACTTTTCGTATGGGGAAATTTGTATTTTACTTTTATTTTTGTGATTAATGATTATTTGCAATATCAATATGTTTAAGATATAAACATATTGATATCTAAAAAAGTAAGCATTATATTTGATTCCAACAGGCAATAAATCATGGTTTAATCATGGCAGAGAGGAAAAAAACAAACATTCTCATTGCATTTTAAACTTTTTTTGGGGGGTATTTTTATTTATTTATTATTGACAAACCCAAGGTGGTTGGGCTTCACACTCAACCAAACACCACCCACACATCACATCCTTACCCACTCATACTCATAATAATAATAATAATAATCTCCGCACAGAAGATGTCCTTTTGCTGAATTTTTGAGAAAAGTCTTTCTTTACAGTCTACAGATGTATCCATTTTTGATCCTGGCGTTCTGTAAATGCAACTTACTAGTACATTTTTTCTGTTTGCAAATAACAGCTCCACCGTAAGACACTCATTTCATCTATAGTTACCGTCATATTTTCAGCATTTTTTTCCCAGGTGATTTTTAAAGAACATTGTAACACCACCCCCATTTTTATGATTTCTATTTTGTTTAAGCATTTCATATCCCTCTAGGGTAAAGTTATCAGGCCTGTCATCATTAATCCATGTTTCTGAAACCGCAATTATATCAAAACGCATACAAGACTGAGTAAGATATTCTTTGATACTGTCAAAATTCGCATGTAGGCTACAACTGTTAAAGTGAATTATCGATAGGCTGTCAGTCTGGTTTGTTGTATAAACTGCTTGACAGTCTTAATAGTATTTACACTCATCGTTAAAATGTTCAATCAATCTCATCTAATGTGCTATGATTCTGTTCAGGACAAACAGGAGTATAATGTTCAAGATTCATCGAGTCTATAATGTCATCAGATGATGATGATTTATTAATATTTGTCATAATGGGAAACTATGGGTGATATGAAGGTGAGGCTTTTGTGTTTTTACCTTCATTCCCTTCATTTGAACTTTTCCATGTCCCGTGCATCCTTTACCCATAGCACTTTGGCCTCTTCTGGTGTGCCGTTCAATTTAATGAATACTTTGCAGTTTGTCGTCCATGTAGCCTGAATCTTCTTTTGCTTCTTCAGAATGCAGGCTTGATGTGCAATGTCTGTGTTCGGCTTGGTCAAGTGCTCATTTAAATATACATTTGTTCCTTTAAGTTTTTTGCCCTGTCTGAACACTGACATTTTTTGTTTTCTGTTTAGGTAACGGGTGGCAGATTTCAATGTCCCGTGGGTCAATGTTTATGCCTTTGGTGCCGAGAAACGTTGTCACCTGTTGCTCCGCCGACTCCTGGTCCATCTCGTTGGGTTCTCCCTCTTTTGCCACGGCTCTTGCATATCTAGGCTTCACATCAAAGCCAGTGACGATTAGATCATTTATTCTAGTGTATTGCTGAAGAGCATTTATCCTTTTATCTCTCTCCTCATTTTGCATCTTTAAGACTTTGATTTCCTCCATTAAATCCATTATGGATTTTTGTTGTTGTGCTATCTTAGCCGTTTGCTTCAGCACTTTACCAAGTGAGTTCTTAATGCCCTCCAGTTCTTCCTCCATTCCTGCTGTTAACCTTTCGGACCCATCACTGGGCACACTGGGCATCTAGCGCTGTCCACTAGCTGCTCCACACAGACAAACACTCCTTGGGTTAGCTCACCGGCCAACCGCTTGCAGTGGTGTCTGTAAAAAAAAAAAAAGGCCTGTACCTCCATGGCAGCAGCAGTGATCCAGACAATGCCCTGTTCTGCTGTCTCGGCGTCCATTGTAAGAACTCCTCAAAGCCGGTGGGCTAACCACTAGCAAGCTGACCTGGTTTGTAGGTTTTCTGAGCGTGAACCACACAGCTGTCAACCGGAAGTGTTCCAATAAAATGTCCTCCATCTCTTTTATTAGGTCTCTATTTCAAACTTTGGATTTCTTTTATCATGTATTATATTATTTTTTGTACATTCACTTCACTTATTTCTGCATAAAAAACAAGCCACCGCAGTATGCTATGTAGCAGGCATCTGAATTAAACAATGTGTAAAAAACAATAAAACATGAGTAAGTACTAATTAAAGGCCCATGCACAACGTTAGGAGACGCGCAGCTCCTCTCTTGCTGAAAAGAGTTCAGAAGACAGCTCCTGCACCTTCCTGGACAGTTTCTCATTTTCTTTGTTGGCTAGTTCTCCACCAATATCAATACAAGTGGTTTGAGTATCCATAATAGGTGCTCTGAGCTTCTCATGAACTTAGCTGACTTGCTGGCGCGCTGGGATTATGTGACTTACGTATGCCTCTCACGCATTCCACAGACGCAATACGCCATTTACTCAACCAAAGCAGGTTCTTAGCAGCATTTGCCAACTGCAGCTTCCTCACAGTTAGCACAAAGCTTGTTGCGATGGCAGACAAGAATCCACTACCAGTTAGCCGCATAAGAAAGTCAGTTTTTGAGGTTGCTGAAAGAAGAAGAGAAGGGGAAAAGGAGCGAAGTTAAACTAAGGTGATTCTTGGAGATTCCTTCCAGCGATGGCGTGCACTGAAGCAGAGGGTCTAAAGACTGATGTGTTGGTCGCTAAATTATTTCTAGACAGGAAACTTCTGCTTATCATTTGAAAACGTACATGGTGCCTTTGTTACAGCAGTAACAGAGATTCTGAATGCGCACTGGCTATAAACAAGCAGCGTAAGCGTAAGGAGGAGGCGGGAGGAGGCGTTTCTACTTATGGAGCTGTGTGTGTGTGTGTGTGTGTGTGTGTGTGTGTGTGTGTGTGTGTGTGTGTGTGTGTGTGTGTGTGTGTGTGTGTGGGTGGTTTCACGCATGCGCAACATTTGAAAAAGGACAAACAGTCGCTGGATTTCTCATTCCTTGGAAAATCCTCTATACAACCTTTAACTGGTGTTTGAGCAGGACATTGTCTCTCACTGTATTGTTATAGAGAGATCTTGTATGCACTACCTTGCTTTTTCAGCTCTTTATCTTTCTTCTGGAGAGCTTTAAGCTCTTTCAACTCCAAGTCTTCTTCATTTGTCATTTTTGGTGTTTTGTTAGTGACTTTTTTGGAGTTGGCAAGCTATTGTTTTAGTTGCACATTTTCCAGTACTTTAGAATTATACAGATACCGGAGCCCCTTATGTGCGGTAACTTCTTCTTGTAGTTGCTTGTCCTTCTCCTGAAGAGTATCAGTAAGTTATTGCAACTCCAAGTCTTTTTCATTCACCTTTTCCATGACTTCTCTGTAGTCAGCAAGCTCTTGGTTTAGTTGCACATTTTCCTGCACTGTATAATCATACAGGTACCGGAGCGCCTTATGTGCGGTAACTAGGTTCTGGAGTTCTTTGTCCTTCTTCTGAAGAGTAGCAGTGAACTTCAAGGCCTTTTCTTTTCCCATCTTCTCCTCAGTTAAGCTTGCAGCCCAAAACAAAGCTTCTTTGGACTCGTTCTGCAAGCTTGGCCCATGTCCGCTCTAACTCTTCGCGCAGTTCCTTGACCAGAGTGTTATCCTCCAGGGGTGTAAGTTCCTGGACCAGACTTCTTTCCTCAGGGTTTGAGGACTCCTGGATGTTGGGAGACACCATTTGGGTCTCCCCTGTCTCTTGAACGCCCCCTGTTGGTTTGGGGCTGCGCAGAGCCTCCAGGTCGAAGTCCTCATCATAGAGGTGGGTGTCATCTTCTGATATTGGTACCAGGGCTTTGTTGAGGAAGTAGCCTTAGGGTCAATCTTTACTTCTTCAAAGATGCTTTGGCAACAAACCATCAACCTTTGAGTAGATATTAAGTACTGTACATGCGATGTACAAGACAATGCAATGGTAAACTACTTCTCTCTACATCTACTGAAGCCTTAGTTCATTAGGCTGCTCCTCTGGCTTTGACAGACCGCCTGTTTCTGAAGGGAAGGGACTGAATTGTCTTATGCATTTTATTGGCAGGCTGCTATTAATAGAAATTAGAAATCGTCTTGCGGGCCAGTAGAAATGATCTTGGGTGCCTCATTTGGCCCGCAGGCCACAATTTGAGACCTCTGCACTAAAATAAGGTTAAACTACAAATACTTAAAGAACAGAAAATATGTATTATGTTTAACAACAAGCTTCTTAAATCACGAATACAAATGACAATTCTCAACAGTGCTACTCCCACAAAATACATCTTGTGTATAAATATAGTCATTTGTAATGCTTTGTTATTCCTGAATGTGATTAAAATGCACTCCTATTGCGCCCAGCTTTGATATACTGCACTTTAATCCATTGCTTAACCAGATGAGTAAGAGTCTTTCTCACACCCCATACCCCATACAACAATAAATAAGGTCCCACCATTTTAACCTGCAGCTTTATAGCCACATTCAAACTCGTCTGCCATTTCCTGATAAGAATAAACAGCGTACCAACAGTTCATAGCTCCATAGTTCGAATGCTGCTGGCTTGTATCTGCTGTAGCATACCAGACACATTCAATTATACACCATAGCTTTGTCGATAAGAGTAATTTTATGGTCTGTTATTCTGTCATCCCTGTTTTGAATACTCTTATTTATACCATGGTCTTGTACATTCACAAGAAACACATCATCCATCTTTGCTTGGTCTGGAAAACACTTTCTGAGGGCTCATCAATATTTGAGAGAAATAAATTGTACAGTGCATATAGATGTAAAATGTAATTGTGACAGAATACTAAAACCAATGAAGACAATACAAAACACATGCCAATGATAACTTGTGCCAGTTCCAAGCAAAATAAAATATTTGTCATGATAAAGTGCTTCCTATGAAACAGACTTGCATTGTCACATAAAGACTAAATGATGCTTAAACTAATACATGAGTTCATTTACATGGACAGACAAAACAGATACAGTATCTAGAATTAGATGATAATTAGATCCAGTTGTTGTTGTTTGTTTACATACACAAAAGAAATCTGATCATGTATTATTAGTATAACCGTTGCATTTAGTAGACAAAGTACTATACATTTTCAGACTCTTTCATTTGTTAATATTTTCTCTTTCGTTTTTGTCTTTGCCACATTAGTTTTAATCTTTTGCATATTTCCTTGTCAAAACCTTCACAGGAGTGAACAATCTCCAAGAAATCAGATTACACCCATCGTATTGTTCGTATTGTTTGTATTGTTGTATCATAACTTGTATTTTTTCAAAGCTGTTTTTCAAAACACAAATCGCCTTTGGGTAATATTTAACCATATGTCATTTGTGTTTACAGAAAATAAATCATATTTTCAGTCTCTGCCCTAGTATCAGTTGATATCAGGTACTGGCACATCATTAAAAGCCGAAAGTATTGACATCGGTATCAGAACCCAAAACTTAGATCAGTGCATCCCTAATTTTTATAATCCAGCATTTTGATTTTTAAGTGCGCATGAAAACATTGTCAATCACTAATACAATAATCAAATCACTGTTATCTGCTACACAAAGTACAAAACATGCCATGAGCTGGGAAGAGGTTTTCTTGTCTACAACAGTTGGGACTCAAATCCTAAAATGTTAATTGCTCATTAATTGTAAGATATAACTGAGTATGGGTGTGATTTTCTGTGTGTCAACCTATTGCGTATTATAGCCTATAGATTTATCAGCCATTTTACTCATACTTGTCTAGATATATATCCTGCTGCTAACAGTGCTCCCCCCTTCATTACGCTTCATTATCACAGATAATTTCCCACATATGATCCCAGTGAAGAATGGCCACAGGTGGTGACAGCATGACTCACCCTGATGCCCAGCTCCACATTCTCTCCTCCGTATACCTCCATGCCCTCGTCCAGCAAACCGATCTCTTCAAAGTACAGCCTGTCCACCACGAAGCAGCCAATCAGAGCAGGACTCCTGGGGGAACAAACATCCAGATCAAGGCTGCTTTGTTGCCTTAGTACTTCCAACAGAAACTTGTGATAGACCCTACGAAACTGAGTCTCAACACAGGCTTTTGGAAATGGAATAAAGCACCCTGAAGCGACTGCTGTTGTGCTAAGAGCTAAACAAACATACATTTAGTTTAATAATATTTTGAATTTCTGAATGGTCATCTAAATCAGGGGTTCCCAAACTTTTCAGGTTGGCAACCCCAAAATAACTATGCAACCCTCTCTGCAATATGTAATTGATGCCTCTTAGGTTGTACATTTCAAATTGAGCTTAATTGAGTTTAATTATGTTATTTCACCAAATTTCATAAATAAAACATATATTGGTTTTGATCAAAAATAGACTGACTACAGTATAATTTTCAAATGATATCATCAAGTCTGCTTACTACCCCCAGCATAGTGCCCTACAACCCCCCGCTTTATTGAACAGAACAGGAAGAGGAAAAGTGGGGAGAGATATTCAACACAGTATACCATAATAACATATATTAATACCATAGAGTGTATCAAGAAGTGGACTAAGGGAGTGTGACTTCACCCATAGCGTTCGGCTCCAGTCAAATGAAGCTCATATTAGGAATAGGAATTTATTAATTTTTTTAACTTTAGTTCATTAAGATCAGCAGTGCAAATAAGCATTTAGAACAATCCTTGACAATGGGTTATTATATTAGCTATTATTCAGGTACATAGTCACCGGAGTCCATCATTCCAAGAACCAGTCCATTTTCAGCTGGAGTTCGGCTGTCAGCTGTTCCACGATATAGACTTGTTTTAGTCTTTGTGTCCATTCTGTCCTTGTCGGAGGGGAGGGTTTCCAGCAGCTAACAGTTATCATTTTTCATGCAATCATCAAAAGAATACGGAGAACATACTGTTGATCATTTACACATACATTATCTGACAGTGCTCATAATACATATGTCAGCGGATCCATAGGGAGTTCGCAAGACAGTATCTTTTCTATTTCTATGTCCTGCCAATAATTACAAAGAACTGGGCAATCCCAGAAAATATATGAGTGGTCCGCCACCATGCCACAATTTTTCCAACATAATGGGAGCATGTTTTCGTAGAAACTTGAAAAGATTAAAGGGGTTGACACACCCATATCCCTCCATGTCTTATGCTCAATAATTACATTTAACTCTAATTCCCATTTATCTCTGATATCCAGTGTATCTTCTCCCATGTCTCCCATCAACATCTTGTATATTAATGACACTTGTTTCTTGGTCAGAAAATGTTTTCCCACAAAAATGGTCTGTTGAGGATAAAGAAAACTGTTTTTGTATTTGAGTAAAGGATTTTAAGTTATTGCCCTCAAAAAGCTGATTAACACTTCTTAGGCCACTATTGATCCACCTTTTGAACCCACTGTCCCACATAGACGGTTGGAAATCCATGTTCCCAGCTGTGGGCGAGGCTCTTGTTAGACAAGTTGTACCACCAAGTTTCTTTCTCACAGAGTTCCATATACGCAAAGTGTGTTTAGTCCACACATTTTTTCATCTTTCATTTAGTGAGTATTTCACTTAGAAATGGCAACACAGACAAACCAACTCCTGGTATAGAATTTTGTTCTATTTGGACCCAGCCTACCTCCTGGTCATTATAAATCCAGTGTGTAACAGCAGTTAGCTGAGCAGCTCAGTAGTAGTACTTAAGGTTTGGAAGAACACAAAAGTTTTAGTCTGATTCTTGGCTTTTTATTTTGCCATATAAATTTAGAAAGTATTTTGTCTAGCTGAGTAAATGTAGACAAGGGGACCAATACAGGTAAAGACTGAAATAGATATAGAAGCTTTGGCAGAATGTTCTCAATTCTACCAAGCAGAGACAGCGGCAGCACCTTCCATCTTAGTAAGTCTGCTTTAATTTGGGTGATCAATTTATTGTAATTTGATTTGAACTATTTAAGTGGGTTGGGTGAAAGGGTGATCCTCAAATACTTAAAACCCCGGTCATTATGCTTAAATGATGCAAGTTGTGTTGGCCTTGCTCTCATTAATCTTAAATCCAGAGAAGGAGCCATAATCATCCAGGCATTTCAGCAATGCAGGGATGGACACTAATAGGTCTTCCAAATACAACAGCACATCATCCGCAAATAGAGCGATTTTGTGCTGAGTTCGACTCTCATCTCTTATACCATGATTGTGGGGGTTCTGTCTCACTGCCTTTTCAAAATGTTCGATACTCAGGGCAAACAGGACAGGACTCAACCCTGTCTAGTTCCTCTACTCAGATTAAAAAATTCTGAACAGTATCCATTGACTCTTACTCTTGATTTTGGATTTTGACTAAACAGCATAACCCCAAGTCCCATGTTTTGCAGTATGAGGAATACGACTTTATTTACAGAAAAATAGCAAAATAAAAACACTGGATTATTTAGAGTGGGTTAATACAAACATTTTAAGACCAAAATGACAAGGCTCAATGCAGCAGTTAAAGAGAGAGGGGTGACCATTTTTCGATGTAAAGTCAATTCGAGCCGACGTCGATGGAGCTGGAAGCCTCCCCATGCTCACTTCCTATTTGGAACGCAGCAGCTAGTGGGCTAACTATGTCCATTTATATATACAGCCTATGTATCTGAGTCTGGAATCTACCTGACAACAACAAAGAAAGACACTAGCACATATCTTAAATCCTGCAGCACAGTTTTCATATTTACATTTGATGTAAAAATAGAATTGTTATGATATATTTATTTGTTCATATGATCTAGACTTAGACTTAGACAAACTTTATTGATCCACAAGGGAAATTATTTGGATACAGTAGCTCACTCATCACAATATAATAAAATAACAGAGACTAACAAGAATAGATGGTATAGCAAAAAGATAGCAAGAGATAGGTGTCAAATGAGACATAATTATACAAATAAAAATAAATGTATATGTACAAGTCAAAATAAAATAGAAAAATAAGTAATAAACTATAAAATCAACTTCAAAATCTTACGGTATAGGCGCGCTCTTGTTTCCCTTGTGCCACCAGTTCTTGGGTGGGTTGAGGTAGCGACACCACAGCTCCCAGTCGAAGCCCTGAGCGGACAGTGGATACTCCTCGATCTCAAACGTGTCATACTTGATGTTGTCAAAGGAAGGCGAGATGATGCGCCTCCTGTCTTCTTTAATTCTCTGGAGGATGGGTTCAGCCCTGGGAATACAAGAAGAGAAAAGTAATTTAAGTTATGGGTGCTTTCACTGGCTGTTTTCGACATTCAATCATCATCTTGCCAACTGCAGCCAAACAGTTTTGATAGAATGTATTATTAGTCAGTAAAACATTATTACCAGGGTGATAGGTGGAATCATTTTTTTATTTATTTTGTGTCACGAGGAAGGAAATGAAATGGAAATGGTTTGCTCTGCGCTAAAAGTATTGTCTTCATCTTTTTAGACTCACAAAACAATTGTATTTTATTTAGTTTCAATGCATATGTTATTCATTCATTCTTTTCCTCTTATTACCAGTGTGGAACCTGTATGAATATATCCTATTGTTATTAAAGGCTTGGTTGGGTAAACATTTACAGTAGCCAAGATAAGAAGGATAAGAGGATCACAGTCCAGGGTCAATAGGCAAGATCATTAACCATGTTGGCTTTGTTCATTTCACATATAGTAAAAAAATAAGTTCTGGGAAAAATGAATCAAAATCATCCATCCATCCATCCATCCATTTTCTTCTGCTTATACAGGGCTGGATCACGGGAGCAACAGTCTAAGCAGGGACTCCCAGACCCCTGCCTTCGACTGCCGCCCAGATCTCCCTGCACTGGCCCTCTATGGATCCTCCTGAGGGTGATGGGTCCACGGGAGGACGGCCCCACATCACTCCTTCGGGCTGTGCCCGGCTGGGCCCCCGTGGGGGAAGGCCTGGCTACCAGACGCTCGCTGTTGAGCACCCACCCCAGGCCTATCAATCAAAATCATATTGATCTTTAACATTTTTAAATGTATTTTATCTCATTACAAAAAGTTTTCAATATTAAAATCCTGTATGAGATAGACTTGTAAATAATAAAATTGTCAAATTTATTCCTGCAAAGTTTAAACTCCACTCCAAACCTCAACTGACCTCTTGATTAAAAAGACCCAAGGATCTCACTGATGACTAGAGATGACTGAATCTCGGTAAAGTGTGATTAATTATAGCATTATATGCAGCCCTAGTTAATCTTTTGTTTTGATGTAGTTTAATATTTTAACTGTAGCTCAAATAGTGAAAAGTGCTAAGGGTGGTTTTGCAGTTTGCTAGTGAGTCAAGTGGTTTTTCTGGTTTTGCACATCATGTCTTCACACTCACAGTAGGAACAAGAACAAATGTTGCGTCTTTGTTTTTAAAGTCAAATGATGAAGTTGGGCCCACGCAGACTGCTATGTCTTGTGCATTATTTAGCCATGGTTGAGCAGCAGAAAGTCTGACTCACCATCCAACATTGAACTCCACGTGGGCATCAAACAGGGCGACCACAGGGGCAGAAGCAGCCCTCCACCCACTCACCCGGGACCGGATCAGCCCCTCCTGCCTCGAGTGCCGCACAATCTTTATAAAACCTGGGCGCTGGCTGTTCATCTCCGTCACGAAATCCTGTAACTTCTCCTTCAGCTCACCTAAAACAAATAATATGATGCGTTAATGCTGGGTTTCACATTACATAAAAACATTCTATAGGGCAATAATATTTAAGATTGGGAGCAGTTAAAATAATGTTGTTAAAACTGGGGAGCCTGATTTAGTTTTTATTTTTGTAAAATAATAAATTTTGTCTTTTCATTGATGTTGCTGTCACCTTTCTGCAGCTAATAATAAAGTATTTTTATCTAGAAATAAGCACTGAAATTGGCTGTGCTTGGGCAGTCCACCACAATTTCACTTCGCTATTTGCACAAAAAGCTAGGGATGAGTTAGTCAGATTTAAATACCTACTTCCTTCTTCTGTGGTGTGAAAATCAGGTACCCAAGCTTTACAATAAAGTTTTTTGTTGCTATGGAGCAAGGGTAAATTCAGCCTGGTAAACCTAACTTCACTCCTGTCTACCTCACTGCTCCACTCACTTCTCCAGAGTTTACCTCCTCCTCAGGCTTACCACCTCCCTCCAAATGCTCCTCCCTCCTGCTCACCGCCTCGATTTGTGCCCCGCCCCACCTCTCCCCATCTGGCTTCCCATCATCTCATCGTCCCCTTCACTCTCCTCGGCCTCACCACTACCACCTCCAGTGTACAGGTCCCAGGAGGAAGACATCTCCTAAACATCATCTAATCAGCCACGCACTTCATCGCAATGTCTTCTCTCCAGGTAGAACTATAGTTAGTTTTACGGTCTAGTTACTATAAAAGATAAGGATCAACATTTGTGAATTTGCCTTTTAGATATTTCGCAGCAAAGGAAACTGACTCTTGCTTCCCATCTGGGAGTGTGACATCATTACATTCTGAAACTCGAAAACCAAATACCCCATAAGAGTCTGAGGTGAGAGTGGGAGCACATAGCATCCACCCACGTGATGGTAAGATAGCATCAGGTGGGTGGTGCTTGGCTGGGAATGAGCCAAAAGATCCTCACGTCTCACAGCTTTGATAAGTGAAGCAAACACGCAGCAGCATTTTCCCCCTGGGCCAGACTGTTTGTAATATTGAACTTGAAAGATGCAATATCTTTGAAAAGCAGAACACAATACTAACTCAAATTTGCTCAACATTGAATCACATGCACTATGGTTTAGTAGTTGCCCCTTTATCTATGAGTGTGAAAAAGTATGAATTACACAATACTTTTTACTGCATGACATCACGATTATTTCAATTGACTGATTAGAGCTCATATATTTTTATTAGTAATGTTTTGTGAGACTTTTGTTTCAGAGTAAATGCCGATTAGAAAAGTGGCTTTGCTCCAGGTTTTGGAACATACATTTATGAGGAGAAGGCCATTAATTGTATTTTTGATCATTTGTATTTGGATAGAGTTATAATTGAAATCACTATCTAAAAAAACTAAATTAATTGCACAGCCCTATATTAAAATATGTGGAAAAGAATAAGGTAGAAGAGTGTTTTGTGTTTTATAGTGTTACTTTTTTTTTTTTAAATTATATGATTTTGTAGTTCATTTTGGTATTGTGTCGAAAATAATTACACAGATCCTATTTTCGTCTCTCTTGACTGGACTGATGTAGCTTCTTTTTGCATTAGTTAGCAGAGGGTTGTGGCAAATAAAAATTTTACTGCAATTCTACGTGATTAATTTTAATTGGACATAAACGTAAGTGTACTAAAAACTGAGTATAGTTGTTGGACACGTTATGCATCTGTGCAAGTTCATTCAATTATAAAAATGGACTGTAGCTCAACACATCGCTGAAGACACTGATGAGGCTTTACCCTGAAGAGCGTGCCTGAAACATCTCCTGAACATAGCTGGAAAAATAAAACTTTTATCATTGGAACATTTCATCATCCACCTGAGGCTCTGCTCTTCCTATTTCTGTGGCTTTTGACTTGAAAGTGAATGTGGAGCGGGTTTGGAGTCGTTAGAGAGGGGCTTCATGCTGAGCCAGGCGGCACTGCAGACAGAGCGGCGTCTCACACAAAAATAATATACACACGTCATCTCTAGAAGTGTTGGCGCTTCATGATTTGGGGAAAAATGCGATTATTCTGTGAAGTACTGCACTTTGTATTTTCAAATCAGGATAGAATTTTCAGTGCACATTTGAACACTGAGAAATCAGAAATATGAACTACTAACTGCTAAGCTACCAGAATCCCTTACATTTTAGAACATGGTTTATACTGTTGTTGTGTCCTTAGCAAGACACTTCACCCACAATGCCTAGTGTAAATGTTTAAGCTTTTTCATTATAAACACTGTTATAATATCACCTTTTTTCAAGTACATTGTGCAACATGAACCTGAGTTGACAAAAAGTCTACTGGTGTTTCATTTGTCAAACTGAACAGACCATTTCGGACCTATCTTCCCTCCACTATGAGAAGAGCACATCTGAGCTGCTTGGACTGATAGTTCCTGCTGGTACTGTTATACCTGCTACTGCGCTGAGTGTCTGCTAAATTAAAATGCATTCATCAATAATGTCTTATTGGTTCATCTGCAATGACCCTCTTTTTCCTTGATGTTTTCAGAATCAACAGTTCTCCAGGAAACATTTTACCTCCACTCACAAGGCATAACTGTCTTGTAACTTTTTTTTTTTTTTCCACATTTTGAAACTGCCCTAGTGTGTACTGTAAGTGCTTTTGGTTAAGACAACAACCTAGATCAGTACTGCTTATGATTAAACATTTTTTAAGTTAATGTAGCAAATAAATTAATTTTACATTTCACAGATCCAGCCTGATCTCTTAATGCTTAATGCTGCTCCAGCTTTATCACATTATATTTAATGAATATGTAATTAAGACTTTTAAATGTTTGTGCAAAGAGAAAATGAGAGCGATGATGTGTTATTTCTCACAACAAATGATAATAAAACACAGTTCATTACTCTGCACTGGCTAAAGGCCAGCACTCATCTGTTTCACTGGGCACCCCTCCGGCTGCAGCTTTGAGAGAAACTAATGGACTCTATGACCGAGTGACAGAAAAAAAAACAAAAAACTGAAAACAAGTGAATGCTATTTATAAACTGGACTCGTCAGTGCAGTGGTTATAATAGAAACAATCCACTGTGATGTGGATACATCCTTTATTATTATTATTATTGCATTATTACTTGAATATTATATGAATGAGTTCATAACAAGGTTTATGAAATATGTAAAAGTAGTATATTTTAAAAAAAATAGTACCTAAAACATAAAGGTTGTATTTTTCTGTAACTGAACGTGCCCACTTATTGAACATGAGTGCATGACAGGTGTGAGAAATGGTAATTTGTTTGTTTTTCATTTGAGTCCATCTGCTGTTCATAGGAAGATCTGCTCATGTGTAAGGTTCATGCACAGCTCCACTGAATACAGTGGTCTAAAAACATGTTCACATTACACGCAGTATTATGCAAAACTATTCTTACGAGGTCCTATTTTCCCTTGTATCACTGATATTCTGACACAGTCTACAATTACTTTGTGTAAAACACAGACTGTTAAAATGGCTACTCATCATGTTATTGTTATTGTACCACTAGGATTGGACTCTACTGACAAACTGTGTCAAGAAGAACTACAGAAGAGGTTTTTTTTTTAGAATGTAAGCTTTATGGATTTTATATCTGTTTCTGAAGCACTATACAAATTTAATGTAATATTTTGGATGAGTTCATTCATCCTCTGACACCTGTCCAATGAGGAGACCCTTTGTAAAACAATCTCACACAAATGAGTGTTTCTTGGGCCATGGCTTGGGACATTATCCAATTACAGAGGAATCAGCTAGGTCAATTTGCCCTACTCCCTCTGATGTCTTACTCTTTCTCTTGCATGCTAATGTCTCTTGGAAGTGAAGCCTGGAAGAATAATGTGGACTGCAGATGTCAGCAAAGGTTAGTGTTGGACAATGACCATATCGGGATGTTGTGGCCATAATAGGTCAGTGAGCTAATAGCATTTTGTGTACCATTTCGAAATTGGGAGGAAGGGCGATAATGATAATGGCGAGCCTATCAGAAACACTGACAGAGTGCTCAAGCAAACAGGGTGAAATGCCAACAGCAAAATGTCAATGCGTGACTGGGGTCCCTAAAGAAACTGAAGGAAACAGCTCCTTGGCTCAATTAACCGCGTTGAACAGGGCTGGTGATCACATCTGATAATCCAACCTGGGGCAAGAGAACAAATTTGCCTTACACAATTTACAGTAGTGAGTAAGATTCTCAGAAAGATTGTGAATCAAGAAAGGTAACATTAAAAACAAACATAAATGAAACACAAAGATACTGTTTAAAGGGGCACTATGTAACTTTTCAAGTGGAGGGTTGACCACCCTCTTGTCTCTATGGAGATGTTATTGCTTTGCCTGGAAAGTTCCATAGTACTGATGGAGACAGGGCGTGATGGCACAAGGACAAGTTATAGCTCACGGCCCTGCATGTTTGGTTTTTTAAAAAATTGAATAAATAAATAAAAAGATAAGTCAAACGTCACATTAAAAGCAATATTTAGACAAGCAGATGGTGTACCCTCCAACCAAAAAAGTTACTTCATGCACCCTTAAGGCAAAAAAAGAACTATATTTTACAATAGTCAACAATTCAGCCTAGATTAAATAAAAAAAAATCTCCATTAAGCTCTTGGTTAGAAATTTCTGCATGTCTCATCAAACTTTTACACAGTATTTATATTTAACTTAATAATTCCACATTATGAGTCAATAATAGCTGGCAGTAAGTGACCGTTCCAATCTCTCTGTCCTGATAACATATTACATCTATTTACAAGCAGGGTTTGCATTACTGACTGCAATTTAAATATGTTTTTCTCTAGTCCAGAATTCTCCCACACTGATCACTCTAATACTCATCCCAGGCCTTGTTACGAGGTACAGCCCTTTAAAGAATACTATGCCTGTAAATGACCTTGGCACCATATCATTACCTTTTTATAGCCCCTCTTTCTGTCTTAATAATGTAGTTAAATCCTTGCACTGTAAATTACCAAGTCCTCTGTTCACAATTGACTTCCACTGCATTTTGTGATCTCCAGAGTCACCACTTAACATTTACCATTTGTACAAGATGCACTTTTCAAATCTGTTTACTTCTTAGCCTCTTACGCATGCGCATTATGGTTGGAATAGCAGCCGAGATGATATACAAACACCTCATCACCTTGCAGGATCGTTATCTGCCTCCAGGCCAATGTCCCAGTATTGTAGCTAATTAATGTAACTACTGGACTATCTGAGCACAACCACTAATTAAAAACAGTGGAGGGGCCATAACTAGAGTGACTTTTACCTAACATGACCTTACATTGTAAATCAAGACAGAGAATTATGAACAAAGTAGTCTATATTCATTGCATATTTTTATTCAGCTTATCCAAGTGACTTTAAGCCTTTGATGGGACATGCTTTGAACAGTGGTACTTGCAGTGTGGACATACAGGGTTTGATTTGCAAAAATAGGTCTAATGTTATATCTAGATATATAAACTAAAGAATTAATTGCATTGCTTAATCAAATAAATTAAGACACACTCTCAAACTATTCACTATTTCTAAAAGTTAGTCATGCACTGTATTTGACACAAACTGCACACACAACTGGTAAGGGTAAAATGGTAAATGGAAATATTTTTATATAGCGCTTTTCCACCTTCAAGGCACTCAAAGCACTTTACATCAAGGAACAACTCACCCATTCACACACCAGTATATACAGACACCGAGGGCGAGGAGTGTCTAGCGCAAGAACACAACAACAGCATTGATCTGTGGGAGCTGGAATCACACTGCCAACCTGTGAGTCAGTAGATCTGACTGCTCAACCAATGATGTTTTATGTCAAGAACTGCCAACCTTCGGCTCAGTGAATAAACACCCTACCAGCTGAGCTACTGTTTTCCAATTATAAAAAATATCATATTTGTGTAAAAAGGCAGAAAAAAAATCACAATTTATTCCACTAAATCCCGCTAATTCACCCTGTGTCTCCTTTTTCTGGTAGTCCCTATAAATCCTTAAACAAATACACATTCTGGTCGGCTATGAATCCGTGGATTAATTAAGCGAGCAAATGACTATAAGCTTACAGCACTACTGGTATACAGATGTGAAGTTTTTTTGAGTTTACCGTTATTGCTGTTGTCGTCGACCAGGATGATCTCTTTGAGCAGGTGGGAGGGGGTGCGGCTGATGGCGGAGTGGACAGAGCGCAGGATGACTGACAGTGCCTCATTCACAAAGATGAACACAATGCTCACTTGTGGCAGGTTGAATGGATACGAGATGTTTCTGCACCTGTGTGAACAAAGACAAGTCCATTACAATGCACTCCAATGGCGATAACCATTTAAATGTCAGACTGGTTCTCTAGAATAGGAGCATGTCACCAACTTCTACAAATTCTACAAGATAAAAATGAAAGTAAGATAAAAATGAGGAGAATAGATTATCCAATGCAAAGATTTTAGTTAAATCCACTAGGCTACAGTATCTTAAACCGCTTCATGTTGGTTCAGACAGAATAGTGGTTCCTATCAAAAGAAAATCTGAGCCCTATGTCTCCAACAAACTCTCACTGAAATGTTTGTAGGCTGTAAAACACTGTTTTGGTGAACCTATACTTTTTTTTTTTTTTTACTAACTTTTAGTTTGTGTGTCATGTGTAAAGACTGGAGCTTGATATCAGCGAAAAACATGGATTACAATTTTTGTTTTGATTTTTATTTTTGTTATCACGAGAATGAAAAATTATACATATTGTGATATACATTTTTGTCAGTTTTGTCCTTCCCTAGTCCTATGTGTCTTATGGCTGCTGTGGCTTCAATAAGAATACATTAGCTTTATTGTGGCAGGGTTTGACATGAATCACGCTCCTCTCTTTGCCTCCTTTTGAAACAGTGTTGCCTGCCTTCACATGCGCTGACATTTTCACAGTGAAAGAGATGCATATAGTTGCTTTCCCAAGAGGCACCTGATGTGTTTGTGGGAGAGGCAAAAACACACTGTAAATATAAAGTACCAAGCAGCAGAACGCACCACTTTGGCACAGAGGAAGGTGTCTTCAATAGACATGCTTTTCATTATTATAGTGTCTGCAGTAAAATATTCACTGTTCACCTTATTTTTAACAGAAGCACGCCACAGGTCATCTTTTATGTTGTGTTACGGGTAAAACAGCCAGACCACCTGCAGCTACCAGTAAAGACATAATTTCAATGTACATTTTGTTAGTGTCCATACCCCATACCATGTTTGTTGTTGCATATAGCTTATTTCCTTGTTTTTTCAAGTAATTTAGCACCACATGTTCTTCTCATATATTTGGTAAGTTTATATGCAAGATGCTGACATGACTGACACAAATCACACTGGTTCAAGAATATACTGTATATGGTTGCAATATTTGAAACAAAATGTTTAAAAATATGTTTTTGCTACTTGACTGAACATACCATAATGTACTAATTTAGGCAACTGTCATGCAGTCTGTTTTTGTCACAGTGTTAAGAAATTAAAGAAGAAGACTCTAAGTAGGATTCAATTACAAAAATATTATAATCAAAAATACAATTAATTACCTTTTATTTAGAATATGTGCACATTTCTAATCCATACAGTAAAAGTATCACAAAACATTTCCAATTAAATATATTAGGTCTAGACCTTCTCTACAGGTTCATTTTGACAGTATAGAATGATTTTGAGCCAAATAATCCACCAGCCATAACACCAGTTTCAGCAACTTAATATTAAAGAAATATATTCAAACATTATCAGATGGTATACTTTAGTCCACTGTATTTAAGAAGCACTTTGGATGCTCTAATGGCGAATGGGTTGTGTGTGATTAATGGTTGCCCTGAGAGCATCTGGAAGAGTGTGTAGTGCAGGTATTTAGTGAGAATAGATACTCCAGAGGCAGGTTAGCGGCAATCTGCTGAAGAATGCCTCATAGACGCATTAGTTGTGTAAATGTTCACTCTGCATGCTTCAACATGTCACCTTGTACAAGTGTATGTTGAATAGCCTTGTGTTAGAAATCTATCAGGACCAGATGTGTTTTTGCTCTGTCTCTGTGAGTCTGTACTTTGGCCAGACACAGTGGAAATGGGAGGAGCCATTATGTCTCCACCTCCTGCTCTTCCTGCTCACACACACACACACACACACAAACAAGGCTCTAGTTCCTTGTAAAGTGAAACTTCTGTGTTTACTCTGAGCGGAGAAATGGCGCAGGCAGCAGTAGCACTCGACAGAGAGGCCTTTTCCTGTGCGATCTGTTTGGATCTACTGAAGGATCCAGCCACTCTGACCTGTGGGCACAGCTACTGCATGAACTGCATTCATAATCACTGGGATAAAGAGGAGGAGAGGCAAGAGTACAGCTGCCCTCAGTGCAGGCAGAGCGTCGTCTCCAGGCCTGTCCTGGTCAAAAACACCATGTTGGCACTTTTGGTGGAGCAGTTGGAGAAGAGTGGACCTCCTGTGGACGTCAGCTCTGTGGAGGATACACATGTGTACTGTGATGTGTGTACTGGGAACAGGTTAATGGCTGTTAAGTCCTGTCTTCAGTGTCTGGCCTCTTTCTGTGAGCAACATCTGGAGCCTCATTATCAGTCTGCAGCACTCAGGAAACACCAGCTGGTGGTGCCCTCTGACAAACTCCAAGAAAACATCTGCTCTGAACACAATGAAGTGAAGAAGATGTTTTGCCGCAGTGACCAGCAGCTCCTGTGTGTGGTCTGCTGCATGGACAAGCACGCAGGCCACCGCACAGTGTCAGCCGCCGCAGAGAGAGCAGAGAGGCAGGCTGAGCTAGAGGTCAGACTGGACCAAATCCTCCAAAGGATTCAGAATAAGGAAACAGACCAGGACAGACTCTACCAGGAGGCGCTGTCCCTCAGACGCTCTGCCGATGAAGCATTGAGGGCCAATGAGGAGACCTTCACCAGACTTATCCAAGTGATGAAGGAGAGACAGGGTGAAGTGGAGCAGCAGATCCGAACCGAGCAGGAAAACGAAGAGGCCAGACTCAAGAAGTGTCAGCAGCTGCTCCAGAGCGACATCAGTGAGCTGAAGAAGACACAAGCTCAGCTCCACACTTTGTCTCTCACTCCTGACCACAACCGCTTCATACAGGACTACCCTGAGCTGTCCCCCATTGAGACCACCCTCACAATTCAAACAGAGCCCCCAGGCTCCTTTGAGCATGTGACAGCCGCCCTGTCTAAACTCTCTGACCTGCTACTGCAGACTCTGAAAGAGGGTCTGGACAACATCTCACTGGCTCCAACACAAGTCCAGGAACTACTGCCCCAGTCTGAAAGACCACTGGCCCAGGCCCAGCCTGAAAAATTGCTGCCCCAGGCTCTGCTTGAAAGACCACTGCCCGAGGCGCAGCCTGAGAGACCACTGGCCCAGATCCAGCTTGAAGGACCACTGCCCCCAAATGAGCCCACCACCAGGAAAGGCTTCTTAAAATATGCAAAAGAAATTACTCTAGATCTAAATACAGCTCACCGACAACTGTCCCTGTCAGATGAAAATCGACGAGTAACATTTGACGAAGATGCAATTCAGTATCCCAGAAATCCTAACAGGTTCAGCTACTACTATCAGGTCCTAAGCAGACAGCGCCTGACAGGTCGCTGTTACTGGGAAGTGAAGTGGGACACATCTGCCACGAAATGGAGTGACTGTGCCATTACCATAGCAGTGAGTTACAATAATATCAAGAGAAACAACAAATCAGAAGAGTGCAAATTTGGATTCAATGAAAATTCCTGGGCATTATATTGTAACAAAGGTGATGATTATATTTTTTATTTTGACGAAGATGAGACTGAGATCTGTGGTCCCTTTTCCTCCAGAATAGGGGTTTACCTGGACCACAGCGCAGGGGTTTTATCTTTTTACAGCGTTACTAAATGCATGAACCTTCTCTACAGAGTCCAGACCTCATTCACCCAGCCTCTGCATGCTGGAGTCAGGTTTGATTCTAAAGATTATGGTGCCACTGCTTATTTTCCTAAATTGAACTAACCTGTACATTGAGAGGCAGTGTCATATTGAATCTGTCGTTATACTGAGCTTTAATGGAGAGCAATTTTTTACATACATTCTTCTTTCTGTAATTCAAACATGTATAACTTAACCTAATTACAGAATATTGCATGTGTGAAATGTGCACACCCTATAAACATTTACTGCAATAAAATTCAACTCCTATTCTTTGCTGTCATTGACTTGCTCTTTTAAGTACAGTATCCAATAGCACAAAATTACCTTGTTCCTCATTCTTCACTTATTTCAAACAGACTGCACTGGTTAGGCTGGTTTGCCATGTCTTTTCAAAGTGGGTTAGCACACACATACACACAACACATAGTAAATCAGTGTAGAGTAGATACAGAAGCACCATTCTACCTGAGCCTTACCCATCAGGCCTGAGGTCTGGGATGGGCCTGTCCAGTGAGAGGCGGTCACTGAGGTAGCTGTTGTAGCCGTAGTACTGGAACATCTTCAGTGCCACTCTGCGGTTCTCCGGGCTCAGGTCCTGCCCCCAGTGAGCGAAGAGCGACGAATCTGAGAAAGACGCGTCCCCCTGGCTGTCCTCCCCTCTGCCCGGTGTCTCTGTGTACACCAAAAGAGGCAACTAATTAGAGGACTATTTACACAAGCTGACATCTGTAAGCTAGCACATAAAGTATCTTAAAGGTGCACTATGGAACTTTTTTGGTGCAGGGTACGCCACCTGCTTGTCTCCATGGTCATGTGCATGTTTTGCCTGAAATGTCCCACAGTAAAGCACTTTACACCAGAAAAGTACATCTTTAAAGTGTAGTTAATAGAGGCACTGTGTTTAATGCTCTGTCCACTGCATTATAATGTATGCTATTGCTGTATGAGAGGCGGCAGAATTTTCCTTAGGCTTAAAGCGATTCAACTCATATACATTGTGATGAGTCAAAGTGTCCTTGAAAGACCATAATTCACTAGTGACTTTTGTTCCTAACCTTCACATCAGAAATAAGAACACTCATTATAACTAATCACATAGTATGACAAAGAAGAATTGACTATTTTTGAGACCAGCAAAATGAATAAAGGAAATGGAACTTTTTTAAATAAAAGAAATAAAACATTAATAAAATCAAAGGGTAGAGAGGACATTAACTACCGATAACGTTGAGGAGAGGGAGCCTGAAATAGCTTATTACTTACAATGGTATGTTATGTGTACCTATTTGCCTAGAGCCTTTTCAACTACTTTTCTCCCACTACTACTGCTGCTAAATTATAACAACCGCTTAGTAGAAGAGGGTCAAAAAGGGCTTTATTGAAATTACTGTCTTTTTTATGGTAGCTATAACATTTTATCTTTTACAATTTTTGTGGGTACTTTTTCTTTGCAATAGTGGGAAGATTTTAGTCTTTTTTTATGTAATACGATAAGATTTGAGCTATAGAGGGTTGACAAAATAATTTCTGTGGCTAATTTTCTGCCATTTATTTGTTTGCAGCTCAGGCTTTTAATGATACTATCTATTTAAAAATTGGTTTACTGGGATTATCCTGCTTTGTGACAGTGGCATACAGTAGTTCAAATATTATTGCAGTATTTCTTTGTAGCAATATACCATGCTTCAATATTTAGATGGGGTTTTTTTGTTAATAATATAAATTCAATAAAGCAATTATATTTTTCCACTGTTCTTTATACGTACCTCCAGTGCCTGATGATGATACTACACCCTATATAAAACTTGGCACCTAAAACAGAATACATTTTTTGCCTTTAGAGTGTGCCATAAAAGGCATATGCAAACATTTAGCTAAGTTCTACCCACATGATTACAGCCTTGGCACTGGAGTGCAGTAGTGCTTCATATAGGCAATAATTGATCTAATCCAATGGAGGGAATTATACAAACCAGCAGGAGAGGGGCTCACGCAGTCTAAGTATAGAGGATCATGGTGATATTTATGATGGTGAAAATGCGGAGGTGTGAGTGAGAGACTGTTGCTTAAGCTCACGAGTGTCATTTTGTGTTCGCGGCAAAAGGTTCAGTGACTGTAAGCTAGAGTGAAGAGTGGGTTCCAGTGCATTGTGGGAAAAAAGATTATTCTCAATATACAGTATATCCTGCTCATTTTGTAACATAAACCAAGACCACACGAGGAGGGTCCAGATTTATGGGGAAATTTGATTTAACCACAGAATATCACAAAATCAACAAAAGTTTTGCAAATGAAAACCACTTCAATACACCCAATGTTATAAAAGCCTGGTTAAAGACAGTTCAAATTGCAATGAATAAAAAAAGTCTCAACCACAAAATGCTATTTATATTTGCTATTCTGTCTATTACCAAAGACGATACTGGCATTTCAATTCTGTCTGGTTTGCTATGGTTTACGTAAGAGCAAGACATCTATGAATTAGAATGCAGAGGAAAGTGAGAAGTCATAACAATTATTAGAAGAAAAAATTAGGCAGGTGCAGATTAAATTTCACTGGAATGTAAGCGGGAGCACAGGAGCAGGTGCACTGTCATCTGAGATCCATACAAACTAGCCCGACCCATTCAAATTCAACATCTGTTTATAAAAAGGTGCTACGTTTAACAGTTCTATAGTATATGCAGTATATTTTTGTCCTCACATGTCCTAATTTACAATCTGAGAGATTAAACGGGGCATAGTATGTTAAATCAACTTTTATGAGGCGTTAATCCTGTTATAACAATTCCTTTATCAGTATCTTACCCAAAATGGTATTTTTAAGTAATCCTATATTGGCCCGCATTCAAGATTTGATAATAAACACAAATGAAGTGGTGTGCGTGCATAACCTAAAAGAGTGGGATTTAAGGATATTAAAACATTTCAAAAACTACACAAAACCCATAGTAATAAGAAAAATGAAAATCTTTCCCAAATACTTTGTACATTCAGTAAGAAGACAGTGAACTATTTGGCACAAGCCTGAGGCAACAGAACTTCAACAGCATCATGAACTGCAGAGCTAATTTCTCTATGAGACAACAGCAAGAATAGAACAGAGTCTTGTTTAAAAGACTTGAAGGCTCCTTAAGGCCTCGTCACGTCAGGGTTTGTAATGGGCATTAATTAGGCCTATGAAGCCAGTTTCCTCAGTCCTCAAGTACTCCAGACAGACCTTTCAACTGCTACTACTACTATCAGTAAACTGGTACAGCTGTTAAATTACTATACAGTACTGCTCTATGCACTGGTCACATGTCTGATCACTTTGTGTTGGGGATAGGCATTAATTAGGTCTACAAAAAGTCATCTGGAAGGAAAGAGAAAAAAATCATGAGTTTAATTTACATTAATACTGCTACTATATACTTTTTACCCCTATGCTGTTATTATTATTGCTGGTACTTTTACTACTATCACAGATAACTATGAATAAAATTATTGTAAAGATCTGAATGCACATTAGTATTCAGATTTTTACAATAACAAGAGCTGGCCCACATGTTTTTTTTTTAAATTATACATTACAAAAATAAAAATTGACAAAACTCTCCACACACAAAATTACACAACATAACATAACAATACAAACATTAACCGTCAAGTCCAATCCTGTCACGATATCCAAAAAAAAAGGTCAGGGACTAAACCACTAACTATAACTACTATCTAAGGACAAAAGATTAATTAATTATGATTTTACCATTTAAAGGCCTTACCAAGTCCTTATATCTATTAAGCACCTGCCAGGACAAACAGTGGGAAGAGAAAAATGAAAAACTTTGTATTTTTGTCAATTTAATTTAAGCTCTGACTGAGACTACTAATAACTACAAGCACTGCATAGCACAGATGTCATGACAAAATGTAACCTTGGTGTTTTGAATGTGCATTCCCAGGAGTCTACAGTCTGTCTGCTCACCTTGTTGCTAACTCCACAAGGCAACAGCAAATACCAGAGGTCAGAGGCGGTCATATGGATGTTTGTGTGCATAGACATGGTAGCTAGACAAACATAGCAATCTTTCTGTTAAAGGGCCCACACTATATTCTGATTAATGTTATAATGTTGTTTCTTCATCAAAAAATATCCCTGGAGTTGTGTTTTGTTTCATTCACACATTTAACACACAAATCTCTGTTCCACCTTGTGATGTCATGTGGTAATACATGAAGTGCTTTGCTGTGTTTTTAAACTCCATACAGCTTCACTAGGATCATTTGGATAATTTCAGCACTTGAATTGCCAAACTGTACTGAACTAAAGGTAAAATGTAGCTGTTAACTTGAAAACTACCACTACAAGACATCGGTGGAACAGATCATGTTGAGCTTTGGAGATTTGTGGACAGACTAATAATAAAGGGTTACGCAAACATGTGTGAAGGAAACAAAACACAACTCCAGGTATTGTTTTTGATTAGATAACAACATTATAACAGCTCAAGAGTCAATTTTGTGTAATATAGGAGGTTTAAAAAGAAAATCAAGCTTCTCAAATCAATCACTTAACCATCAAGACTCTACACTACAAGAAAAAAAAAAATCAATGATGAAAAATTGTTCATTGTCAAAACCAACCGCCCTCTCCTCCTCACCAGCGAACCACAGCTCACTGCCACCACACCTCTAATTTCCCAGAAGCCATTTGTAGCTGCCTATCCCATCATCCCAGTTTGTCTAGGCTAACTCGACAGAGCACGAGACAGTTCCGTCAGCATTTTGGATCACAAGCTGATTATTAACCTGTTTGATTCAGATTCTGAGCTGTTCAGTGTGTCGCAGTCCTATGTCTCCTCACATCCGCGGCGGCCCTACAAAGATGGTTCCCAGTGGGCTGTGAGCAGGAATGATTCACGACACTCCTTAGTTCGCTCCGTGATCTGAGCAGCGGGCCAACGTGCTTCCACCAGCCTTCCGAGCAGCGAGCACCATGGACACCCCATCCCGTATCAGGGCGGAAGGATGATCTGCAATAATTTCAACAACAGGGGTTGCAGTGTCTCCAATTGCAGGTTCTTCATGTCTGCTCCTTCTGCGGCGGTGCCCACGCCAGGTTCTCTTGCCCGCATAATCCAGTCACTGTTGACGAAAAGAGTGCTTCCTACACTGCTACCACCCCCGTGAAGTTCTGCCAGAATCTTCACACTCGTGTAGGAACCTCCAGTCTGCGCTCACAGATCCCACTGCTGTGGACAACCTCTTGGCGAAGGAAGTCGTTCCTGGATTCCTGGAACGGCATCTCCTTTTATGACAAATTCTTGTCTTCTCCCAAAGACTTTCAACCCCTCACCGAAACACCTCCTTCAGTCGGTTTCTGAGGGTTTCTTCAGGGAAGGTGGTTTGTTTCCGCATGGCCCCCTGAGCTCCTCGCTCTCAAGCCAGCAGAGTGCTCGTTCGAACTCTATCCCATCGTCATTGCAGCCATTCTTTGGGGGTACGAGTGGTCTAGTAGGTGCATCTTTATCCATTCCGACAGCACTGCCGTGGTCCACACCATTAACAAGGGAAGATCTCATTCCCCTGCAATCGCTCAGTTCCTCCGAAAACTCACCTTAGTGTCTGCTCAGAATCAATTTGTCGTTCATGCCACTCAAGTTCCAGGTCACGATAACTCTATCGCTGATTCACTCTCTCGTTCGATTTTCAGAGATTCAGCAGCTTGGCTCCGCACTCAGACGACCAGCCCGTTCCACTTCCTCCATCTTCGGCCACAATCTTCAACTAAGATACCCTGCTCTTGCCCCTCTCGTTTCCACCTCGCAACACGCCATCCTCGACAGCCTCGTCCCAAGTTCACTTTCTACCTACCTGACCGGGTGGAACAACTTTAAAGCTTTCCTCAATCTTCATCAGCTCCCCTTCAGCTCATTCGACGTCACCACCATCTGCAGTTTCATCACCTTCTCGCACATCTCCAGGAACATCTGCGTTTCCACCATTCAGGCTTACCTCTCAGGAGTTAACCTCGTTTACAAGCTGACTTCTGGCGAGGACTGCCAGTGTGCTGCGTTTCCATGCTGATTAAAGGAGTGCTAAAGGCCGAACCTCGTCTTCCTCCTATAAACGCTTACCACTTACTTCAGACTTCCTCTACCTTTGCATTCGCACTCTGGGCTCAGGTTAGCTCTCGCCACCCACGGACCTTACCCTCAGTGCATGTTCCTCTTAGCCTTTTTCGGCTCTCCGCCGTTCAGAATTCGCTCCAGCGTCAAGCACTTTCGACCCGTCCGTCCACCCTAGGCTTTCCGATCTCACCATACATTCTCCCGACTTGCTCGTTGTTACTCTCCGCAGGAGTAAAACGGATCAGTTGGAAACACTTTCCCTATCCACCTCTTTCGCCTTAACTCTCCGCTAAGTCCGTACGAACCTTTCGTAAAATATCTCGTTTTCCGACGCGCATCCAATTCCTCCTACAACGGTCTGCTCTTCCTTACGGAAATGGGTAAGATGGCTTCCAGATCTTGGTTCAGTAACACTTCAGAGAAATCCTACGCTTTTCCGGCATAGCTCCCCTTCCATTCTCCATTCATTCTTTCCATAGCCATGCCGCCACATCCGCTGCCAGGGCAGGTGTACCTGACCAGAAAATTCAGACCCTTGGTCGCTGGGCCTCCAGCGCCTACCTCACGTACGTTTGTCACAGCCTCAACAATCTCCACCAGGCCCACTCCATCTCATGCTCTTTTTAAATCTTTTGGGGGTCCTGTTCCGGCTGGGCCAATTGATGACTGAGTCGGAGCCCCCACCCTGAGAGTCAACCCAGCCATCACTACCTCATTCGTCCAGACATCCATTGTTCTATAAATATCTTCATCGCATTATGTTGTTGGCGTGGTCCTTGCTAGTGAAGTGGAGTTAATATGATTAACTGAGATTCAGAAGCAGGACCAAGCCTCAACCGCCCTCTCCTCCTCACCAGCTCACCACAGCTCAACACAACCACACCTCTAATTTCCCAGAAGCCATTTGTAGCTGCCTATTCCATCATTCCAGTTTGTTTCGGCTAACTCGATCCCTCCCTCTCGTCCCCTATCTCGTTTGTCTTTCAGTATAAGACATCTACGAAGGGGGGTCTTGTTCTGGCTGGGCCAATTGATGATTGAGCCTGAGTCTCAACCCAGCCATCACTACCTCATTCGTCCAGACATCCATTGTTCATTCATTAATAAATATCTTCATCGCATTATGTTGTTGGCATGGTCCTTGCTAGTGAAGTAACACTTAAAGGGCCCATATTATGCAAATTTCTGATCTCTGTTATAATGTTGTTTCCTCATCCAAAACATTCCTGAGTTGTGTTTTGTTTTCTTCACACATGTTTAACACACACACACCCTGCATATTTAGGTTCTTCTCTTAAACAAAAAAACCACTCTCTTCCACTCAGTGATGTCATGTGGTGATACAGGAAGTGCTCCACTGTGTTGTTAAACTCCACACACCTTCATTAGAATCATTTGGATAATTTGGAGCCTGGAATTGCCATTTACTGAACTAAAGGTAAAAGGTAGCTGTTAAATTACCGCTTAATGACATCACAAGGTGGGACAGAGCATTTTGAACTTTGGAGATATAGACAGACTAACAATAAAGGATTACTCAAAAATGTGTGAATGAAACAAAACACAACTCCAGGTATATTTTTGATGAGGTAACGACATTATAACATGGCTAAAAGCTCACCAGAGTAAATTTTCTGTAATAAAGGCCCTTTAAGTCCTACATAAACTATTTTCTGTGTTAAATGATCAGATATGACTAGCAAAAAGATTGCTCGTGATGTGGAAGTTGCCAAACAATGCACAATGAGATATTATCAGGTCATGTTTATGCAAGCCTGGAGGGAAACATGTAGAATTTCAAAAGGATATCATTATCAGTTTGACACCGTAGAGATACTTTGTGCTGTGCTAACTCATGACACTACACAGAACATTTGATAAAAAATGCTGCAGGAGTTTTTCTGCCTCACCACAATAAAGAGGAGGCAACATCTGCGCGTTTGAACAATTATAGAGGAAATCAATAAAACACACAGGCGTTCGGTGAGAGCAGGCTACAGCCGCTACATAGAAGATCTGTCATTCTAATGCGTCATCTCAATGCTATATACCAAATTAGGCTCTCATTTGCTGTATTTTCTAACAAACCAATGGACCATTCATACACTGCACAATTTGATAAAGGAAATGGTGTATAAATAAATACAATATAAAAGAACCACTATTTATAAAAGAGCTCACCATTTCACATGCATGCTAGAAGTCTTTTTGACAATTGGCAACTTTTTTCTGTTAAAAGGTGCACTGTGTAACTTCTAAAGTGGAAGGTCCACAACGCACTTGTGTCCATGGAAATGTTATTTCTTTGAAACATACGTATCTGCCTTGCATTTGTTCAAATACAGGTGTTTTATAGCTTAAAAATACTTTGAAAAATATAAATCTTTACTATGTGCAGGTTTGCTTCTCCATAGATCTGACCATTAACCTCCATCTCCATTGTGATAACAACTTTATTTCCATTCTGTGAAATAATCAAGGTACAGCAATAACATCTCCAAGGAGACAAGCAGGTGGTGGACCCTCCACCAGAAAAGTTACACAGTACACCTTTAAACAGGGAACAGATTACACTATTTTAAACAACAAAAGAAACTGTAACCTAAAATTGTGTTAGTTAGTAGTTAGCATATTGAGTCTTGAAATAACATTGTCTAACTGCTTTGACGATTATGGTTCTGTTTGCAATATATCAAGCTGAATACAGTGCACAGCCAATAGAGCTGCAAAAAGGGAAAGTATAGTAGAGATCTGGCTTGACCTTGATATGAGACAGCATTTTAAAGAGTGTCTTTGTTCTCCGTCTGCTTAAGGGACTCCAATTAAAGCCGACAGTTCACAATGCTCCACAGCCAGTCTGTCATTCTCCACCCAAACTAACAAGAGCTGAGCATCAAAAGAGATTTCACTGTCAAATATACTCATTTTACACAGCAAAGAGAAGTGGACCTGCTTTACTTTACTCTTTAAATTTTGTCTTAAGTAAGACTACAGTGTGTAAGTTTAGATGCAGAACTGAGCATCAAAGCAGAGTGCATTAAACAACAAATTTGGGATGGCTAACAACTGCTACAGTCACTGTAAACTGAGTTAGTCAGTTTGAGATGGAGGCTTTCCTTTAATAAATTATAAATCCAACTGGTCATTGTTCCAGGTCATATAAAAATACAGATTTTCAAAAAGTATTGCATCATCTTACATTGTTAAAGGTTTTAAAGGTAATTTAAGGTCCTATATTACATAAAATTGACTCTTGTGACCTTTAAGCAATGTAATAATGCTGTTACCTCTTGTATAGATGTATAATGTACATAGATTTGTGTTTTATTTCATTCACATACGTTTCAATCCTGCATTATTAGTCAGTCAGCATCTTCAAAGTTCAAAATGCTCTGTTCCACCTTGTGATATGTTTTCATTTTGAGAGAAGAACTCAGCCAAAAATACATCTCTAGCTATATTTGTGATGAGGAAACATAACATAGATCAGAAAATAGGGTAATATAGACCCTTTAAAAGTTAATTTCAATATTAATGTTGTATGTATGGACACATTATTGCTTTCCCTGGAATGTTCAACCATATGACATTAACCATATCTATCATACATTTATTCAAGTACATTTTTATTGCACACAAAAAAAAAAAAAAAAAAAAAAAAAACTTGAAAAGAATTCTTCCTTCCACAGATCTGGCCTGTAACTTGGTCTAATGATGGATGAGTTTAAATCCATACGATTGAACATTATGAAGTCATTTATTTTTGGGTCAACATTTTATTTTAAGTGCATTTGTCAGTTCAAAGCACAATTACAGCCTTTTATTATTTTAAGTTGGTCTGTGTTATGTTGGTTTTAATAAGCTGTGACATTGTGGTTATAACTTGTGAACAGATGAATCAGTCACGTCCGTGTTCAGGTCCCAAACAGTGTTAAATCAAAGCGCTCTTATCAGTCACACGCACAGAGCATCAGAAATAGTGTGTGCTTTATGACTGGGCCCCTCTGCTCATCTCTTTAACATTTTGGCCTTGGGCAGTGAATCCACCCTGGCAGCCTCAAACACAAGCTAAATGTCACTACGGCATTATTCACTCCATCTGCCTCAGAGGTTAGGAATCAATTTACACATTTTAATTGATAACAACAGGCTCCAAAAGATTTTACATCTTTAAAAACAGGGGCCAATGTCAGAGATGTTTTGGATGAGTTAAGTGACTGTTTAGACATGTCTGGGGCCACTGAGTACTTCAGAATTTAATCAATATTCCGACTCAATATAAAATCTGGACTGAAAATGTTTTCTTAATCATCCAAATTTAGATCTGCCCCAGATTTAGCTGTATCAGAATCTCAGACGTAATTGATTAATTAATTGAGTTAGGTTTTAAGTAACTGATTTAGCTATTTTGCTCCAGGTTAGAGTGAGCACACATATTCTAAACAGTTGTTACTTCATTTACTTAATCATTGAAATCACAAGTATATATTTGATTAATTGCACAGCCTTAACTGGACATAAGGTAACACAACTTTAAACACTTTTTAAAGCAAAGCAAATAGCTAGAAAGAACATTTTAGAGTTAGCCATATCAACAATATATAACAATTTCACCAAGAAACGTGAAAATGGTTCTCTTTTATAAAGAGTAACACATGCTGTTGAACTGTTGCAAGTAGAAGATGAAATACCTTTGATAATTGGGCCTATACGCACACACTTTAAAGAGCATACATAACTGATACTGTCTCTGTCACGGCTCTTTCTTGACAGTAAACACAGTAGCTAATAACCAATTAGTATGTTTACTGCTTAGAGTACTCATGGCTGCCTCTGTATTGGTGAGGTATGGAGAAGCTCATTAGAACACATCAGTACCCAGGACTTCACGCTGACACTTCTCACTTGAGAGGGGAGAGGGGGGCACCTCCTCTTTGTTTACTCTCCAAAGGGGCACACACACAGAGGCAGAATTTAGGAGAGATGTCACATGGGCCTTTGTCAGCTGTAGTGCCTTTTGTTCATTCGTCCTCATTAAAGCGCTCAAATCAGCCGTGCCCTTCCCAAACACACAGGGCCCTCCTCTGTGTGTCCTTTAAACATGACAGGGTCGCTCCAAAAACACACTGACAGTAATGAGAAATTCATTTGTGGTGCAACAGGTGTACTTGAGATGCATAGACACAAAAAGAGACCACTGAAATGGTGAGGCTAATATTACAGGTGGTAAAATATAATTACATCGAACAGTATTTTGCTTAACACAACAAGCTGTTAGACTTTGATGCTTTTATTGTTCACTCTTCTGTCACACTACTCTAAAATCTACAGGCAATTACTCGGCTTTAGCCATCACGAAGGACACAACAACACTACAGAGGAAAAGTGGGATTTGAACCGACACCCTTTTAGATATGGGAGATCTTTTGTCACTCACATGCACACTAAAATCTGATCGTTATTTAATTTCTAGAGTAATCAGATTATTGAAGTGTCTATTTAAACACTTGCATCTGATGTGAGTAATCTGATTTCTTTCTGATAGTCCACAACTTCACACCTGTTTTCCAAATGCAACAGCTTCTGTGAAAATCCACTAATTAACTGAGACATGTCACCAGGTATTTTTGATGATCAGATTTCTCTCAGGCGTGTAAACATAAATGACTATTGGTTATTTGATTTTTACTGGCCATGTAATGTACCCACTGCTGCCTTACATAAAGCTATCTGCAAACATACTTAATTATTAGTGCGTCTACATCTCCAAAGCTCAAAATGCTCTGGTTCACTTTGTGATGTCATGAAGCTAGTTCTCAAGCTAACGGCTACCTTTTACCTTTAGTTCAGTATAGATTTGCAGTTCCAGGGCTGAAATCACCCAAATGATTCTAATGAAGGTGTCTGGAGGGTGGAGAAGCTGGCCAATGTGGTCTCAAGCAGGAGGCAGATTCTGAAAATATTCAATTCGACCTAAGGTTTATTCACAATTCACCGTGGTATCCTGACAACAAAATAATACATAGTTAAAAAAATAACTGTACTCAAAATTAGGCAAAAGCAACAGAATCTAATGAAACTAAGAAAGCCCACATGTACCTGGCTACACTGATATGACCCTCCCAAGAGGCTGCGCTGAACTGGTTTTATAGATCCCCCACAGGAAGCTCCTCCCTCCAGGTAAGGCCACAATCTCTTACCAGGTTGGATATAAGGCAACTTCACTTTAGTCTAAAGTCGATTTACTACAAGGGCCCAAGTCCCCTTTTAATTAAAGTGCTTAACACAAACTATAAACACTGAAACATCAAAATCAAATTTACAAAACCAAACAAACAAAAGGAACTGAAACCAATTCTCCCCTCCACATGGTCTGGCCCAAAACCTTCCCCCAGATGCTTTAAATATGTCCGTCTCAGGGCACGCCCCCTCTTTTGTCTCCAGACCATGTGGTGTAACAGGTAAGCAGGTAAATGTCTGACATGTTTAACTAAATTGAATAGATTTAACCAAATAAAATATATTTAAAGTAGTGATGGGCAGATGAAGCTTCATGAAGCATTGAAGCCTTTCATCCAGTTGGTCCACTCCAGCGCGAAGTTTCTTGAAGCTTCATTTGCTCTATTAGGACATCTACTGGATGCAAAAATATCAGTTGGCATGAATTTGATGTGTGTGGCATTTTGCAGAAAGTCTGTCAATAAAACTGTCAGCAAAATAAAGAAGTATGCAAAACATGTATATTGTAGTGATGGCAGTATACTGTGTATATATACTGGCAGTATGGAAAATGATTATTTGGAAATTATGCCAAAATGCAATCGGGCAAAATCCAAACCACTTCCTGAATCAGTCACGTGGTACAGCCAGGCGAGGCTTCGGACGTCATCATTTTCAGCTCCTCCCCTAAATGAAGCAAGCCTCGATACGCGCATCGTGGAAACGCCCCCTCTCCTACTTGGCACACGCTACGAAGCATCTTCAAAAAGTGCAAAAAATGTTATGAGTCTGCATCCTCTTACTCTTTGTTGACTAATACTGCAGCCATGCCCTCCATTTTACACCATTTTCCTTTCTTCACAAACCACAGACTGGGAGCACTGCCTTTACACAGAAAACTCTTAAATATTGGATCTAACCATAGGTATTTCAAAATGTTCACCTGAAGCCTGAAATAAATTATATCAATCTCTAGGGCAGCCTATTACACACATCCTGACACTGGGGCGGTATGCTGTTATATGAAGTGAAATTAAATATTTGAACCTGCTCACAGAAATAAATAAATAAATAAATAAATAAATAAATAAAATTACAAAAGTGACAAGGTTGTGGAAATAAACAGTGGTATTTAGATACTTCACCCCAAAAAATAACTTTTTATTGAGAGAAGGATCTGAACCTACAAATGAAATGAAAAAAAGGCAATTGAAATCAACAAATATAATTAAAAATGGAGTTTGGGTCACATATACATTAGTTAGATCGTAAATACTGAATAGCATCGAATCGCAATCACTGGTATTGATCAAAAAAGCTCTGAAAAATCTATTTTGTATAATAGGTCTGTTTTAATTTTAATCTTAAAAAAAAAAAGGTAAACTTTATTTTTGAGTTGCACATCTGTAGCAAAAAGAATCTCACCTTAGGGATGAACAAAAGTAAGTCTGATTTTCTGTGAGCGTCTGATTAAAATGGCTTTCAGTATTGGTTTCATGAACATAAACAAGAGAGACTTTTAATCAGTACCATTTAACACAAATACCCCTTTTATTCCTCCAAAGCTTGCTTTTACTGGCAGAGGTCTGGCTGTAGAGCTCTCAATAAATAAAAAAAAAATCACTGGCAATTTGTCGTGACAATCTTCAAATTTCATTAATTGCTCAGCCCTAGTGAATAGTTTTGAGAGCATTTGCTACCCCCTTTTAGTTGACTAAATTCAACCAGTCAAATGTCTGGACTCACCCTCTCATTCAGTTCTTTATGTTTACTACTTTATATATTTGATATACATACTGAAGACATCAAATATATAAAGTCAGATGTATGGAATTATGTAGTAAAGAAAAAAGTTAACTTATTAAACTTTTAACTTAATAATAATTCCATCTTACTTCATTTGATGTTTTTTACATATAGAGAAAAAAAAAACATTGAATGAATGGGTGAATCCAAAAAAAAAAAAAAAAAAAAAAAATCAGTGTTTTAGTACATTATATCCATTAATTGCAACAAAGCCAAACATACAGTATTTATTTTATAATTTAAAATAAAATCTTTTACCGTACTTAACAGTGGTGATCGTGATGGTGATGGTATTGATTTGTATCTGGCTGTGTTTATTGACAAGCACAGTAATGTCCATGTACAAAACTCCAGAGGCAATCACACAAGACGTTACTGGGTTAAGTTTGCTGTTGCCGCTCTGTTTTGTTGGTAGACTTCTTTCAGCGCTGCTGAGGGTTAGAGCGGTGCAGATCATGCAGAGCGATCAGATGAGGAGTCACATCACACACTGAGCAGGTACGCACACATGGACGTGGAACAGTTGTGACAAGAAGACGGGAGCCATAGATTTGTACAGTGAGTCAACAAATACACTCTGAGACTGAACTAAGTGTACCAAGTGGTAGAGGAGTTTGGTGGAAAACAGACGACAATTATTCCTGGTATGAGCATCTGCAGTCAAATTATACAAAAGCATGTGTAACAAAGGGCAGCCATCAGTGTAGAAGTAGGTTATCTTTTGTTCTTTCTAGGCTGCCATAGTAACAAAAACATGGCAGTCAATATTTAATTAAAATTGGGCACCTGTGTTTCCACATAATTTCTACTATGGCATTGTGTATGACTGAATAAATGTTTTTGAAGCCCTAGTGAAAAGAAATAACATGAGTTATTTTCATTAGTTTTCATCTAATTTTCATCTAATTACAGTTTGAGTTCATTTGCATCCACATCTTGTGAGATTAGAGTAGCAATATAAACATTGTGGGTGAACATTTGTACTCTTGGGTTGTGAACTGAACCCACAACCTACGTACATGCTAATTTATGCATGTGCAACAATTGAAAGTATATTTTATTATGTGATAGCACAAACTACATAACTAGGGATGTGTATATATATATATATATATATATATATATATATATATATATATATATATATATATATATATATATATATATATATATATATATATATATAATTTATTTTATTTTTTTTTTTCAGTACCAGTATCGGTGCATCCCTCTACGCGATAACACTGCTCAACAAAGAGACTTATATGTTATAGGGGAACATGTGAATGCTTTTGACACAGAAATGAATATTACATCAATGCTTGGTTAGGCAAGTTACAGCAGTCAATTGTGCGTACTGGCTACAGCCATAGTAAGAAGCAGTGGCACTATATCTGTTCTTTTTATTCAAACAGATCAAGGGCTGAGCTTTGAATAATAAAACTCTCATTCAATATTCTTTTTCCATCCGAAAATACTCCATTCTTATTCCCCAACTGGTTTTTGTGTTTTGCTTTTGATTATGGCTTTGGTTGATCTGTTCTCCAGCATAAGTCAATTATTCAGATGAAGAGATCCTTGATTTCGCACTCGGGGAATGTGGATGTAAAAATTGCACAGGTCACTTTACCACTGGGCTTTGTAGCACCTCTTTTCATAAAGCATTTCGCCTCATGGGGGCTGTGGCTCTCCTCCCAACAAACACTTGAGTTCAGAGAAAAATGCACCATTCACCCCCTTTACACTACTATGAATAGGAAATGAGCAGCCAAGGGTTTGATTAAGTTGTTGTTGTTGTTGTTTGGGCTGTGAATATAGTAGTTATTGTGATGTGTGCGTCTGCATACACTTGGTCACAGTCATATTTTACACAAATCGCTTTTATTCATAATCACAAAATCTGCAGCTTTGTTTCAGAAAACTTCACAGTGCTCAGACCTGGCAGTTTTCCCACTCTCGTCCAAACATCTCAAGGCAAGAAAAGTTTCCATTGTTTACAAAGCGTGCCTCCCTGTAAATGAGTATCTGAAAACAGGAACGGATAAACTTCACTTGATGTCTAGCTAATACCATCAAAACTGCAATCTGAGTGTTGCGATTACTGAATTGATCTGCTTCTCAATGCAGCAATCAACAAGGCACAACTCCAGTAATTCAATGACCATCACAATTCAAACGCTTATAATAATTAATATGCATAAATAGGTGGCTAAAAAACCTTTAATACAACAGAACTGACTGGAATTGGCTTGGAATTTGATAGCTAAATGAAGCGCTATTGCGATAATTTTTCTAAATGAAGTGCTACTGCTATACATTTATTAAGCAATTACTGTAATAGTTAGACTTTTACAAGTCCTCTTACAAATGTATAATATTTGATTTAAAGGGCCCACATTACGCTGTTAATGTGTTGGAGTTGTGTTTTGTTTCATTCACACGTTTCACACATTTAGGCCGAGTTCTTCTATCAAGCACAAAAAACTCAGATCAACCTTGTGATGTCATGTGGTAATGCAAGATGTGTGCCACTGTGTTTTTAAACTCCATAAACCTTTACTAGAATCATCTGGATGATTTCAGCCCTGGAATTGCCTATTTCTACTGAACTAAAGGTAAAACAATGCTGTTAACTTGAAAACTACCACTGTTATGAAATCACAAGGTGGTACAGAGCATTTTGAGCTTTGGAGATGTAGACAGGCTAATAATAAAGAATTATTATATTATATTTATATTATAACACAATGAAACAAAACTGAACTTTCTTAAAGGTCACAAGAGTCAGTTTTGGGACCTTTTAATTGTCAAAGATTTGTCATCTCTTCTATAGTAGTTGGTCAATATTATTTTTTATTTTAGGTTTTGTAATTGTTTTTATACATTAATTACAAAATCTCTACATTTAATCCAGCTGACTCCCAACTGCACAAACTTGGCATTTTTCCCACTTCTTTCCAAACATCTCGAGGCAAAACACGTACAGCAGCTTTTTGTTTGTGAAGCGTGATACAAACTCTAATACAACTGCCTTGTGAATGAGCATCTCAAAAACCCAGAAAACCCCGCTTCTTTGTCTACTCTATAAATAATGCACACCTCCACTTTTTAGCTTTTTAGACTACAATGCAAGACACTAATGTAGACAAAATAATTTATGATGATAAAATACGGAGCAGGAACCAGGACAGTGAAGCTTTTCATTAGGGGCGCTGTTTCTAATGCTGCCATTGCTGATTTACTAAACAATCACAGCAGATCCTCTTTTGGTTAACTAAAATGGTTTGTTTTGATGTAAAATATCACAACTTGTGTTATTTGTCCTTGCTTACTCATGCTATAATGAAGCTTAATTTGAGCTACAATTATGTCTAGCATCTAATGAGCCTTAAATACAAAAACATGTTAGACCCACTGAAGCTTGTTTTTAAGAACTTTGAAGCTACACAGAGGACCTGCTTTTAGTGCATGCATTTTACACTATTTTTACACTATAATAGGACTGTCATGATAGCAAATTTTGAAGCACGATATTTTGCTATAGAGATTTAATACTGTGATAATACTGAAACTATTTATGCCACTGATACAATTAAAATAAAGCAAGATAATCCAAATTTTGAATATACATTATTATTATTATTAAAAGGCATGACCTTTAACAAATAACCAAATAATTAGCCATAGAAGTTACTTATCCAACCCCCTACAGCCCAAATCTTAGCATATTACAACAAAAATTATGCAAATCTTTCCAATTTTGCAATGAAAAAGTACCCACAGTTAATACTGAGCCCTAAAATATATTGTTCCAGCTTTCATATATTGAATGATAAGTTGTGATAGGGCTACACTATAGACATTGCAAGTAAATGTATCAATCTTCAGCTTTCCTTAAATGTACTCTCCTCCTTTGTATCTGACATATCAAAACCATGTCAGCCTAGTCAATGCGTATAACAGACCACCGAGTGGTGCCGAGCTGCTGTAGGCCAACTAACCCTGGCCATCAACAAAAAGAACATCAACATCTCTCTGTCTACCTTTCTTTTCCTCAGTCAGTACCTCTGTCTCTGCACTCTGATGTCCAATCTATGGCAAAGACAAAGCAAAAACACTTAGATAAGAAAGTTAAAAGCGAGAAAAGTGAGACAAATGCTGGTGTTTCACACCGCTGCAGACTGGCAGAAAACACACCAACCCTAGAGGTAACCCACGATCCATGTCTGAAATCTACAAATCTACAGAGCAGCTCCAGACAACCGAATCAATCAGGACCTCCCCATTTGGCAGACGGGCACTGACCTGTGAATGACGCTTTAAAATAAGAGCTGAATGTCAGAGCAATGGTGATCCTGTTGTAAGTCCCATAATGCAACAGTGATGTCCACTTTCTTTTCTTTCCATCCTTGTTTACATTGGGCTGCACTATAATAGAGCTCAAGTTTATTCCTATAATAAGCTAATTCAAAAAGTTAACTACAAATGTGCATGGCCTTCCGTCAGTTACAGTAAATTATCCTTTTGTAAAGCTGCATTGTATCCAAATATAAATATACAATACAGTAATAAAAACCCTTGTTTAACATCCATGGCTAATTTCTGATCTATTCCCACTAAACCCAAACCTTCTCAAGACCAGATTTATTCTTGGACGTTTTGATGTGGTTTCTACACATCTACACCAATGTGAGTTTTTTAAGCATGTATGACTGATTTGATTAATTTTCTCCACAGTATGATTTGTAATTGCAACAAATATATCTACAAACTAAAAGAACAGTTTAGTCACATTTTGTTGTACCTTCTTCACAGTTAACTGACTGAAAGTACAAATATTGGCTCTATATCTATTAGTTTCCATTTCTTTTCTGATTTAGACTTGTAAATCTGCTTAAAGGTGCACTATGTAATTTTTTTTTTCATCTGTTTATTTCTATGGATATCTCATTGCTCTGCTTGGAATGTTTCACAGTATGTCATTAAACAGTTATACCTTACATGTATTCAATTACAGGTGGTTTTATAGCTCACAAATACCAGAAAAATAGGCATTCTGACTGTGAGCGGGGTTGCCTTTACACAGATCTGACCTGTAACTTGGAACAGTTGATCTCCATGAAGATAGAAAGGTTTAATACCATGTTGTGAAACAGGAATAACATCTTCACGGATAAAAGCATTTGATGGGTCCTCCACCAGAAAAGTTACACAATGCACCATTAAAGATAATGAAAGATGTACAAAAATAGTGCTTTGTTTATGTTTTCCAATAAATAAGTTAATGCAGATAAAATTATAATTATTAATAATTTCCCATGACTCTTTCATGACTACAGGTGTCTCCAGTGTAGCTTGTGTCCTTGTTTTGTATTTGCCCTTTCTTTACTGGGGAGATCTTTTAATGAGTCCACGGAGGTTTCTTCATCTCACCCGAGGTTTTTTATTTTCACATCCTTTTATCACATAAAGAGTGCTCTGAAAATGTGTGGAAACTGCACATTTTGTAGTTTAGTTTTACAGGTTACAAAACTGCCTCTGAGACACTAAAGAAAGCTCTACAATGTTTTTTGTAGGTCTTTTAACAGTTTTTATTCTTGTTTGTTCTCTACAATACACATCAATAACTGAGACGGTGCAGTAAATGAGAGAAAGCATTGGCGAGCATTGATGGTGATGACGCACATAGCCCACTGTAACCCTCTATGATTGGTAACACTTAAAAGCAACGAGCAGAATAAATAGAGTTTCAGTTTGAATGTGCCGATCCCTATAAGAGTGTTGTTGAGCGGACTAAAAGTTGTTTGCACCAGATAAATAATGTTGAAGTCATACCTATAGTTTTATACTTTAAAGCTGGACTGTGTAACTTCTCTAGTGGAGGTGCTAGTCTCCATGGGGATGTTATTGTTTTGTCTGGAAACTTCTGGTATGGCATAAGTAGAGAGACCCATACAGTATATAGGTTGGCCAATACATTAGGCCAATATTTGGTCTTTTTAGCATATTGGCTCTCGGCCTTCAATCTCCAGCAGTGGCCAATATTTTGTTGTGGGTGACCTGCAGCCTAAAAATACCCATAGAGCTTTATTTGAACACTTTACTGTGAATAGATAACTGCTAAATGGCCATCGGTTGCTCTGGACTCTAAACAATCAGTATCAGCATCGGCCATGAAAAAACCCTATCGGTCAATCTCTAGGCATAAACGTATCCATCTTGCATTTACTCAATAACATGTCTGTGAGTGGGCTCGCCTCTCCATAGATCTGTATGTAACTTGGCCCTGTGGTGTCACCTGCTGTCTCCGTAGAGATAAATAAGTGTAATGCCATCTCCATGGAGAGAAGCAGGTCACCTGCTTCCTTTAAATGCCTTTTCTTCTCCCTAGAACATGCTCTTGGAGAATGTTAAGACTCTAGCTAGCAACACACTGTGCTTAAAGGCTGTTTTCTATTAACTATATTCACTATTTCTCAATGAGCTAATCTTGGATGTGCTCTTCAAATGCACCTTACCCTCAAGCTGTGATCCACCAAACCACTTAGTGTGCCTCAGATGAGTAAACATCAACTGCAACAAAGCACCTGCTCTCCAGCCTTTTGACTTACTCAGTGTCTTCTGTTTTTAAATGAGGTCGTTTTCAGAGAGAGTGAAAGCCAGTGGATATTTTTATGTTGTTTTTTTTTCCTTGTTTAAATCATACCAGCTTTATACTTTAGCTGAAGAATTGCTGCAGATGTCTCATTAATGGCCAGCATCTCGCCTTTTGGCCCAGACTATAAAGAGGAAGGTGGCACTGCAGCCAGCTGCTTCTGAGGAGTCAGACCACCTCAGGCTGTTTTTGCTCCAAGTCAAGGTTTTTATGGCACCAAGTTTAATGACATTTCACAAGAAAAAGTGCTTTCCCATCAAACTTGTTTTGAGGTTGAGGAGGCAGTCAGTTTATACGTAAATAGGAGCAATTATACAGTTGTTGAAGATGGCCATTCCTTCATGGTTATGGCATTGTTAAGGTTATGATATGAGCACACTCATGATTTTAGCACAATTGTATCTGTGGCACAGCTAAGAGACTATTCTACCTCACACAACACTGTCTTGGGTTTAACTCCTGGACACTGTTGGGCCTTTCAGTTTCTCCCCATGTCTGTGTGGGGTTTCTCCGGGTGCTATTATTATCATTTAATATATTATAATTCTTATTATTTAAATTTGCATTTAAACGTTATAGGTGTCATAATTTCTCCATTCCTTATTTACTGAGATGATGCCTTATGGAAAGCATAGGCTGCTAAAAAGTATACACTGAACAAAGGTGAACTATGCTTATCTCTGCTTTTATGCATTCATAATTATTCCAGAAGTCTGCATAAAACTAGAGAGTTATCAGTGCTGAGCAGATGTCCTGGTGCAGCACATATAGCAGGGGTCTGGCACTCGGGTGAGGGAGGAGGGGAAACAGTGATGGCAGCCTGTGGCCTCTGTACAAAGCAGCACCAGAGGCACTGTCACATTTCATGTTCTGTCAGCAGATCCCAAAGCTTTATATGAAAGAGAAGATATCGTAACTCAAGTCTCAGACGTAACTTCTGAGCTGAGACTAAAGAGGGGAGTTGGTAGGTGAATAGTTTAGGTTTTATATATAGGTGCATAAGAGGAAAAACTTTCTGTTGTCAAGTTTGATCGCTGTTTATCCAGGCGCCACCGGAAAAGTCAATAAAAAGTTACCGTTCTTTTTTCCATGACAGACAAATGCATATCTGTCAATACCCACAGTGGTACTGCTTTGTGGTTTTGGAATTGCAGAATAACAACCACACCTATAAGGGCAGCTCTGGCTACACAATTTGTACTGAATTATTACTGTAAGAAATTTGATAAGATGGATTTTTATGCACTATATGAGACCTATGCTTAATTACAGTAAACCAAATATAATTCAGATTAAGGATGCTTCCTCCCTGCTACTGTACCATGCAGCAAACTATAAAAAGTTCCACCAACTGTTCTCCACACTCCACCTCCTCATGAGACTTCCTTGCGCAAACACACTTCAAAGTGTGAGCTTCATTTTATACAACATACATTATTACTAAAATTTCACATTATATGGAAGTCTGGTTAACACATGCTTTTCTATTTATACTCAGAACATTTGCATTTGAAGCCATGTTTGAATATTTGATGGTGTGCCGTTGTGTAGAGAATCAGACAGTCAGGGGATGCACCGCTCCAGGCACCGACCGCTGCACATTGTGACTGGATTCAGCAGTGCGCGCTATAAATCATTTAATAAAGGCGGAGTGAAGAATTAGACCAGGGCTGTGTGGAGATCGCAGAGGGCTTAATATTTGGATGTGTGATAAAGGTGATGTTTAAAGTGGAAAAGGTCATTTTTTGTGTTGACAGATAAAAATCAATGAACAAATATGAGCGGAGAGAGGCAAAACATTAAACAACCAGACCTTCTCGCTCAACTGACTGCAGACGGGAAGGTGAAAGATTTTAGGAATCTTTTTTGTAAAGGCCTACAACAAAAATGCCATTTTAATACTGAATCCCATGTTGGCCAAGAATGTTCAACATAAATGTGTTTTTACCAGCTTATATATTAGAATGTTTTTCCCACTTTTTTCATTCAAATAGTTAGATTTGAGATAAGTAAGAAAAGTGGCTGCAAGCTTCAAGCTGGTCCATCATTATTTCAAATGCCCTTTAAACCAAAAGGTATGTAATGGTGTTTGCACCCCAAAAGTAACATAATGTTTTCTCATATTCTGTCCACTAGATACCATAATCAGAAGATATACAGTTAATCAGTTCAATTCAGTAGTCATTATGTTATGGCTAATATCGGCATACTTTTTTTCATGCTCTGACTTTTATGGTTGTAGACTTGTATACATTTTAGAATATACTCTCAGAGCTCTCAACATCTCACTGTGGAATTCTCGGCAATGCTTTAAAATAAGGTTCCTTAGTGAAGTATTTATAAGGCTATAATAAGCACTAGTCATTTATTTATAAGCCCTTATAAAGCATTAATTATCATTTATAGATGCTTAATACTGTTAATAAACCATTAACAACAAAACATGAGTGTGAGCATTATTAAGCTGCTTATTATACTATTATCAACAAACCAAGTGATTCATGGGGTGTATTCAAGCCCTTAATAAACAACAAAAGATGGGTTAATCAATACATTTACAAAGGCTTTATTATTATAAAGTTTATTAAGTGGTGTTTTAGTTCCCCGGTGTGTGGATTACTTTTGTAACCATGACTAATCATTCTATGAAAATTTAACTTTTTATTTTAAACAAAGTTACTCCTCAACAAACAAGCCTGTTAATAAGTCACACAGTGTATTTTTGTAACAACATGTATGGAATGTAGGCGAGGGATGATTTAAAACAGAATCAGTGCAGTGTGATGCTGGTTCACACCTATACTTAAAAATGGTCTGTAAAAATGTGGATCAATTTTCTTGAATAATCAACAGTTAAGGTTTAAAAAAGGTGTTTAACTGTCCACTGTGTCCATATTATGCACATCACATGTCTAATAGTTTATATTACTATTACAATTTTAATATATTAATATTTAAAAAGCAGTTAAACACAGTCAATTATCCATATTTTCACTCTCAAGTGTTCTTGCAGTGCATTGTACTGCATTAGATATAGTCATTAGTGAACTGAGCTCAGTCGTGTGTGCACACTTTACAGCCTCTGCGTTTCATTGTGGTTACTGCTTTTGTGATGGATTCTCTTGCCCAAATCAAGGGTCTCTATAGACCAATCAGGGTCTTTTTGTAGGGCACATTTCCAACCAAAATAAGCTGAATAGGAAAGTGAGGTATTTAACACATTTTATGTCTTTTCAACAGGTGCTGTTCATCACCCTTGTATAAAGTCAGCATAAGTATCACTCTCTTTTCGCATTTTTTAGCAAAAAGTCAAACAGTGAACACTAAAGTGTGTTTCAGGTGTCCCTGAGATTGCTATGGTCCTGCACCTCTTAAGGCAGTAGCAGGAGGGCCTACTGTCCTTTGCGGTCATAACTGACCACATGACCACAGCAGCGCAGGAGTGCGCCAAGAGGTCTTTCCGTGTCCAGCTGTGGGACTTTGAGCTGGAGGGAAAAAAGAGGAAGAGGAAGCCAGACTCCTTCTAAATTTGGTAAGATGTTCAATCCTTTCTGAAACCTCTAAATCCAGTCCTGTGTCCACTGTGTGCTTGGACAGTGTAACTGAAGATCTGGGAAACATGCTCCAGAGAGTCCATCTTTCAGACTCTATTCGGGACCAAATTGTTCTAAAGATCACGAAGAGGATCCACCAATTTTTTTCCCATGATGAACTGGAGGCCCTGGAGTCTGCTGTTCGTGCTTTTCCTCCTTCTAAGGACATCATTCAAGAAGCGTCAGAAGAACCAACAAACCCAAAGCAGATGTGCTCACCCTCAAAGTGACTTCAGACCTCCTTACAGAGACTGTCCTCCCTGAGGTAACCTCCACTGAAGTCCTGTGTGACAGCCTGTGGAGCTCATTCATTCTGCTCCTGCCAAGCTCCCTGCTCTTCAGGAGACCCCAGAACCTGAGGAGATCCCAGCACTAGAGGAGCTCACACTCCAATAGAGCTGCCTATCCCTATACATTCAATAGCTTGTGCAACATATTGGTGTGATGCGTCATCATGTTATATATAAAACACATTATTGTGTTCTCCTGCCTTTTCACCTAGACTATAATTGACACATAACTGCAGTTTACATTTCAGTGTACCATTAGCTTCCCATCTGTCAAGCAAATAGACAAATGAATGTTCATTTAAGGTTTAATCAAAACTTGTTATTAAATGCAGTTTGAATAATCTTTAAGTATTGTGTAATGCTGATTCACAGCAGTTCACCCAAGCTCAGGTCCTCCAACTTTGTGGAACAGGAGGTTGTCCATGAACTCAACAAAACAGAATGAGCTTAGCCCCTCCCCTGGGCAAACTAATGACCAAATCAGGGTTTTAGGAACAGTCCATCATATGGCCATTACTTTATTAATGAAAAAACAAAACAGTGTCCATAACAATAATTATGGATAATGATTTTCCACCCTTTATTTGCCTTTCTTAAAAGTAATATCTAGAAAGATGAGACTTTGTCAGATTGTTCTCCATCACAAATAAGCTCTCTGTAATTTGTCCACGACAAACAGATTTTCTTTTATGAATTTTTTAAAATAAAACTTTTAGAGGACGCTAGAGAACCTTTTTTTTAGATAGATGCTTGTTTTGCATCATTGTGTCCAGTTCACAAATCTGCACACATGCTTTATTGGGTTCATTCCAATCAAAAGTTTACACATGCTTAAAAACAATGAATAGTGCTCATTAACAACTATATAACTTTAACCAGACAAATCTGACTCTGGCCCTCGATGTGTGCACATCAGCCTGTATCATATATAAACCATGAATTGTATTTGCCCACTCCAAGCCTGTCTGGCTATACGCTACAAGGTTGAGTGATTTAAGTGCCAGCAAATAAAATACTTTTACTACCTCTTCATTTCATCCGTATGATTTTAGGTTTTCACCATAGTGATTTACATCTCAACTGGACCATAAACACCTCAATATTAAAAGGTCTCACAGAAAAGACCAAAGCACATGGATCAGCTCCCTGGTGATGGAAAATGACCATACAGTCTATCACTATGGGTTTGAAAATATTGCTATAGACACAGCATGGCACACTTGCATACCCAAGTAATAGCCATATACGTGCTGTTTTTCAAGGTGAACTATACAATTTATGCATAAATGAGTGCACATAGTATGTATTATATGCACATTCAACTTTTCTGTGGAGACCTTGGCCAAGAAATCCATTCAAACCATTTGGTAAAAGCATTGCTGAGGTTTTTGTACAAACTGTCCATGGAACTAGTTTTGTTCCAACACAAAACATACTGACAAAAGCTGTTTGTGTTTAGAGCAGATTTAATATTGGAGCTGGAGCGTGAGAGACATAGGAGTGATTTCAGAGTTTATTTTTCACTGCAAGAAAAATGCAGAATACGTCAGATCTGGTCAGGAGAACAAATCTGACAAGAATCTAACAACAGTCTGTAGCCCTTTACACACATACACACTCACACATACAGAGGGATCTACAGTCTCTGACAATGTGGGCACAACTATTGTTTTCTTTTTCAGGGTGCATTATTTGGTCCTGAATTGAGTGCATTTTAATCCTAATATAGACTTCCAGTCCACTTTATTTCTATATAGCACATTTCACAAACAAAGGCTGTTTATAAGGGCTGTACACAGTGAAATAAAATCAACTATTTCACACAGTAAAAATATAATTAAAGAGCAGAGTAATAAAATATGCAAATAGCAGCATAAATAAATAACATTTAAATAAAGTTGAGTAGTTAGCTACTGCGCTATTGAATCTTGAGAGTAAAAAATATTTTAAAAATAACAAGGCACGCATGAGGATGAATGTTCCTGTGTCACTGCTCACTATTCCCTGCATGATTTCAAAAGCCTCTTTGATTGAATGTCTGCACCAGCTAATCAGATTTTTTTGTTTTTTTTATCAATGAGGTTATCCTTGGGTCTTTCTTTTACTGCAAAATATAATTCTGTATTTATTTCTGTATTTATAATTATTTATTTAAAGCATTATTTCTTAACAATATTTTCATGTCTGCTTAAAACATATGCACCAAATGCATGCATGCAAGAGAAGGGAATAGATTGTGACTAGATTCAAGGCTGTGCTGTGAAAAATGGAGCATTAAACAAAAGGAGCACATTTTGTACATTATTAAAGTGGCCGTTCACAGCAGGAATCAAGAGGATTTAAGAACAGTGTCCCTTAAGTGCCATTTTCTCTGGCCCTGAGCAGCTCGGCCTCTCTGTCACAGCTGTGAGGTTCATAATGTATTACAGAGGCTGCAGGAGAACAAGTAAAAAAGGATAAGGTTCATAAAAAGAAGAGTGGAGTCGATCAGAGACATAACAGCTGCTAAGGAAGGGACAATGCGGGACAATTATGAACTTCAAATTAGCAGGAGACAATTTATAATCCATGAATGATTATTGCATAAAGTAAATTAACTATGTAAGGATCATAACGTCAGTTACAATCAGCCATGGGTAAAACAAATTTGTTTTGTCCAACAGATATTTTAATTTAATAAAGTGTTGTGCATTATCCCTGCCAGTGCCATAGTATATTTTTTACTGCACGCTACATTTTTTCAAAGAGGTCTTGGAGCAGACTTACTTTTAGACACAGTGAAGCTAGTCCTTTTGGTGTAAAATTAAAATCACAATCAATGAGTGAAGGCCTTTTCCAAATTAAAGCACTACATCGTCCAGACTGCAGGCGACAGGATAAAGCTGGCAGACTATAATTATAATTATACCACACAAGGACCACAGTAACACACATGAACTCTGTGGATACTTTCATATGCGCTGCAAGAGCGGTGTGTACTACAGCTCTGAGGCCTTTGAAACAGAGCCTGAGCCACCGCACTGCCAGATCTCAATTATAGTTTGCTTTGATGAATTTGGATTCAGGGGGACGGTAATTCACCTCTGCTTGTCTAGTTTCACCAAGTAATCCGTCTCAGCCTTCCCAAATGATAAACCACAATCAGAGAGATGATGAAGGCAAAGCAGGTGAGATTAAAATACATTCCCGTTTGGACAAGTCAGGTAAGAGGGTAACTAAGGTGGATTTATTTGAGATGACGGTGGAATGGACAGCCCTCAACTTGTAAACCTGCAGGATCCTTACTTTTAAAATTCAGTCACATACAAACTTCATGAAATTTACAAGGGTATAGGGACTCAGACCATGCAGAGGAGAGAATGGCTCAAGGAAACAAATGCACCATACCGACAAATGAATAAAAGTCCCTGGTTGATAAAAATAATAAAATGAATACAATACACAGATCTGGGCTTAAATGTACAATGTCTTAGTTCAGAGACAAATGCTAGTCTTTCAATTTCTGTGCTCTCCTACATGACAAGTTAATAATTGTAAGGATCAGATTGAGGTGTTTTAATTATCAAACTGAAAATCCAGCACACTTACTTAGCTAATGACTTAGCTTAGACTTAGATAAACTTTATTGATCCACAAGGGAAATTATTTTGGATACAGTAGCTCACTCACCACAATATAATATAATAACAAAGAGTAATGGAATGTTTCTGCAAACAACAAAATACTAAAAATAGCAAACCATGTATTTTAGACATCTATAAACATGTTCTGAAACATTTGTAATTTAGCAGTTCATATTTCTGTCTTTATAGTATTCAGATCAACAAGGATGCCTCAGAAATCCTTTGTTGATTAGTAATTATCTAAATTATTCAGCTGTTCTGAACTACTTTCAAGTTATATGACAACACAACCAACAAAGCCACAAAGTCAAATACAAAACATCCTTGGCAGTAGTAATATACAGAACAAAAAAGCTACTTGGATAATAAGTATGTGCTGACATGAAACAGCTGAAAAATCAGTGTTTTGTAGTTTTAAACCCAGGACAGTGAAAACACTTTGTACATAATGGTCTGGGTGTGTCCGAGGCGCACATCCTTCTCTTAGTGCCATTAATTATAAATAAGAAAGAGCACAGACAAACGAGACAACAGAAAAGCTGCTGACAGATAGTACAGTGGCACAGGCAGCACACTGTCTGCATGGAACTGTGAAGTGGATAGTAAGTGTTTGAATGGTCAGGTTTGGACAATAGACGGACTATATAATTCAGTTATGGACAAAAAGTGCCTGTTAATGGGATACAGTGAGTTTGAGATGAGATGTTCACAGTGCAGTGTAAGAGAGATCTCTGACTACAAAATAATATTCATGTTTTCTGATGGAAGCTTACATAATCATAGAGTAATTAAAGGTGCACATTGTAAATTTTCTCAAGTGTACATCACTTGCTTGTCACCATGGAGATGTTATAGATACTGTACCTTGACCTAAAATATTCCACAGTATGGGATTAAATTTATGTATTTCCATGGAGACAAGCAGGTTATAGGCCAAGTTACAAGTCGGATTTGTGGGGAAGCGAGCCCACTCACAGTAAAGCCCCTCACATGCAAACTTTTTCATTTTTAAAGGATTTTTAAACATGCAACAAACAACAAAGACCACAGACACAAAGAGAATCATATGAGATTCAAGAGGAACTACTCTCACCTTTTTTCAACACCTCAAACTGGATCAGTAGCGCTGTTTTGTGGGGACTGGGTGTCATTATTTGTAGAGGACACATCCCAATGGATAATATGGATGAGAATGCAGCAGTTTAAATTTACAACTTTACTAGAGGTAAGTAATAAACTCATCTAATTATTTTTGCCATTTCCTGAGTTTCTGTATCTTGTGCTGACACTGTTTTATTGTCTGGAGAAGTGGCGCTGATGTTTTGTAGTTATGATATGACAGAGCATCTCACAGAGAAAAGCGGAAGATTCAAAGTCACATATGAAGATCCAAAGTCATGCCACGCCTCCCTGAACTCAGGGAGAAGCAAATCAGGGACTAAACCAGGAAAAGTATCCTGTAGTGTATGGTGGGCTTAAGAATGTGGGTTTTTCCAAGGTATTTTTCAATTATTAAGAACTAAATGTGAGATAAGTATAATGCCATACAGTGGAACATTAGCAATGATATCGCCATGGGGTCAAGTAAGTAGCAGACCCATCACCAGGAAATTTCATAGTAAAAATAACAATTTTTTGATATGCAATATTTACTAATTACCAGGATCCAGAACACCAGTGCATTTGCCAAGGTTTGATCCCCATATTGTAACTGTTGATCAGTTTGATGAATATTTATGATAAATCCCATAAGAACACTGCTCATTGATCAGATAAAACAAGCAGATAGATGAAGTAGTCATTCAGCAAATCATCTATTTGAAGTTTGAAGTTTCATGGAAACACCAAAATGTTCAAGTGTAAGAGCAGTTTGTGGGAGATCCTAAAACCTGCAGTTCTCCTCTGCAGTGATCAATGTCTATCAACGGAGCTTCTGGGACAACAGACACATTACTCTAGCTCTTATGGAAAAATGTGTATAGGTCTTATAGGGAACAACAAGGCATTTGAAACTATTCCCTAATAGCTGCTTCAATTAGAAATTGGCATATAAATATATTGAGAGCAAACAGGATCTATTTAGTTTAGCTGAAGGCCAGAGTCATTTTGGGGAGAGAACCGCTTACAAAACTAAACAAGAGGGGCTTTAGGGATCGGCAAAGCAAACAGCAGAGAAATGAAGACTCCAGCTGATTTCTGCAGCGCAACTTTTACAATGAGACAAACTTTTCCACTGTGTCTGTGACAAAGTGAAGAGGCTCTCACTGAGAACTCACACCTGTGTCTTCTAATTGTCACCGCTCACTGAATACATGCACATTTTCTATTTAACAGATACTTCAAAATGTATTCTAATAGCATTTTTTTGTGACAGGCATTACAGATGTGATAAGATTTGTAATGTATGTTTTAAAAATCAAAATTCAGTTCACAGTAGATATTTGAAAAATTCAGGAGCATAACCAACAGAAGGCACAATGAAAGAAGATGTTTTTCAGTTTTTCTATGAAGTAGTTTTATAAAAACATAAAGTAAATCTTAACTGCACAGAGACAGGCGCCTGATGTCGAGATGTTTTCCCAATCTTACAATAACACAGAAATAGTTTATAGCTTAAAGGTGCATTGTATAACTTTTCTGGTAGATGGTCCGCCACCTGCTTTTCTCCATGGAGATGTTATTACTTTGACTGAAATGTTTCACGGTATGGCATTAAAGTTTTCTATCTTCATGGAGACCAAATCACGGCAGAATGCCTGTTATTTTTGACCAATAAAACCACCTGTAATTTAATAAATGTAACATAGATCTGTTTAATGTTGTGGAGCATTCCAGGCAGAGCAATGACATATCCATAGAAACAAGAAGGTGACGGACCCCCAACCAAAAAGTAACATGTGCCCTTTTAAATATATAGACAAAATATTAAGTGAATCGGTGTATTCTAGAAGGCAAATTGTATGAAAGCACTGACAAGCTTTTAATTCTCATTCTTTTCAGCATAGTTTGCTTTAGTTTTCACAGGCACTCCTTAGCACTCGAGCCAAAAAACACATTTCTCTCCTGCCTCTTTATCGCCAAATCTTCTTTCTTCTCTAATCCTACAAACAACCACCAGTAGAAAGCAAAACACGTCATCAATTGATTTACATATTATGAATTGTCAAGGGAAGATAAACAATTATAGGCTTTTTGCTAATTTATTCTCTTCGTGTTGACTCTGCCCTCTAGAGTCAGAATAATTAATTGTTTTCATTACTAAACATTCTCCAGTGCATTTATAGGCTTGTATTTCAATAAGTTCATGATTTATCAGACTTACGACTCCGAATGTCCCCTGCTTTGTATCTGCTCCACGAGCTGCAAATGCTGACAGCTGAATCAGACTTGTAATAAATCCAGTAGTGTTTATAAAGAGCACATTGGCATTCATTTCATTTGTATATTGTAAAGAATGATAAAGCTCCTTTAGTTGATTCACTATCTATCAGAGGCCGTGATTCCTGTCCTGATATATTTTCTAATCTTTGCACATGAAATTACACCAAACCTTAAAGGGCCCGTATTTTCATATTTTCTGATCCATGTTTTAATGTTATTTCCTCATCAAAAACTTACCTGGAGTTGTGTTTTGTTTCATTCACATGTGTTTAACACACAAGGCCTGTATATTTAGGCTGAGTTCTTCTATCAAACAGAAATCACTTGTTTTGTGATGTCTTGTGATGTCATGTGACAATACACCAACCTCTCCCCTCTGTTTTTAAACTCCATACGCCTTCTCTAGAATCATTTGGATAATTTCAGCCCTGGAACTGCCAAACTTTACTGAACTAAAGGTAGAAAGTAAAAGTTAACTTGAAAACTACCACTGAATGACATCACAAGGTGGAACAGAGCATTTTGATCTTAGGAGATGTAGACAGACTAATAATAAAGGGTTATTCAAACGTGTGAATGAAACAAAACACAACTTCGAGCATGTTTTTGAGGAGGTAACAACATTATAACATGGCTTAAAGCTCTTTTTTGTGTGTGTGTAATATAGGACCTTTAAAGCACCAAGGCAAACCTGGTTGTCAAATTAGCATTTAATTCTGTCAGTAGGAAAGCAAGAAATAACAGTAAAAACACAACAAATGCCCTTGAAGCACAAACTGTAGGCTATGTCAATGCCAAAGTATAAAGCAATCGTTTGTTGTAGTTGCTAGCTCAGATGTTTTAGATCTTCTGGTCCCTTTTTTTTTTTTTTTTGCATAATTTTGAGCTTTTTATACATTAAAACTCTGAATTTATATTAATTTGAAAACATTTACTTCTGTGGGGTATTAACTACTAACATATAACATATTTAGATCACCATTTTACCTTTTAATGTTTTGAAAATGCTATATAGAGAGATTGCTAAAATACTCAAATATGCATGAATGACATCTAAAACCTCTTCAGGCATATTTTTCATGAGGGAACAACATTGTAACACAGTAGGAAGCTAAAAAAAAAAATCAATTTTGCTTAATACTCCCTCTTTAATGCTACCATCTGTAATTTGACTGGCTGAACTGCCCCTGTTGTATTCTCACATAACACCACTAGATGCTATCTACGCTGCTGCAGTCTGATAGTGTGCCAGCTTTGGCGCTACAGAAGAAGAGCAGAGAGCGCAGGTGACCCTGAACTAAGGCCAGGTGAGGGTCTGTCATCTACTTGTACAATAAACTTAAAGATGGTTCCTTCATTGAGGCTGCAGTAAATCTTCACTGGGTATTGTGTGTAAATGTACATGTTAATTTGCTCCAGACTCCAAACTGTCCAAACTATATTCATGGTGAATTTTAATGTATACGATCGTATACATTAACAGTAAAGATGCATTGTATTACATATTGCTATCTTTAAAGACTTACAATGTAACCTTTCTGGTAAATGGTCCGCCACCTGCTTGTCTCCATGGGGATGTTATGCTTTGCCCAGAATGTTTCACAGTATGGAATTACACTCATCTTCATCATGGAAACAAAGAGATGATCGGTCAGATCTGTGAAGAGGCAAGTCCGCTCACAATAAGAATGCTGGTAATTCTGACCAATTATATCTAATTGAATCAAGGCAAAATATATCAGTTTTTAATGAGTGTTACATTCTAGGCAAAGCAGTAACATTTCCATCAAGGATCCTCCTGAACAGGCAATATGTTTTTATTAGTCTATCAAGATGTCAGCATGGTTCTTTGTCCAGTTAAGTTTAAAGCTTTGTAAGAAAAGGAGTCAAGATGTTAGAAGAGTTGTAGTGTTAGCGTCTTGAAGCTACAAGCGTGTATCCTCCTTTTCTGACTATGTAATAATGCTTAGTTTAGCAGCGTGCAGTCACTGACCCACTCGTTTGGACTTGCCCTGTTATTTGAGATGCAGCAGGCGCCTTGTGTTCTCCCAGACTCCCAGACCACATGATCTTCACCTGCCCGCACACCTGCTTCTACTGCTCTGTACTTTAATATTCTCATCATTTACTCAGCCATTACCCCTCTTTTAAAACATGAAGTAGTAGTCCTTCTCTGTCATGTAGGAATCCAAAAAAGTCGTTTTCAGCCACTGGGCCAACAGCACTTCTCCGTACCTGGTGAGGTAATGAGCACGCACAGTTGCCAAATGAAACAGTTGCAGAAACATTTAAAGAGGCAATTAAAATGTCCATGAACATTTGCAATAGACTAGCATTTCTCAAATGTTCAACACAGGTACCACCTCAGAAATAATTGGTCGTACTTGACTAAAGTGAAGCTAAAACAACCTAGGAACAAACTAAAATGATAAAAGTTGTGACAAGACTGAGATTGTGTTATCTCTTTTTAAAGGGCCCATATTAATCTATTTTCTGATGTATGTTATAGTGTTGTTTCCTCATCAAAAACATACCTGGAGTTGTGTTTGGTTTCATTCACATGTTTAATACACAAACCCAGCACATTAGAGTTCTTCTCTGAAACGGGAAACACTCTGTTCCACTGTGTTTTTAAACTCCATAAATCTTCACTAGAATCTTTTGGATAATTTCAGCCCTAGAATTGGCAACCTACTAAACAAAAGGTAAAATGTAGCTGTTAACTTGAAAACTGCTGCTTCATGACATCACAGGGTGGAACAGAGCATTTTGAGCTACAGAGTAATAAACAAATATGTGTGAATCAAACAAAACACATCTCCAGGTATGTTTTTGTTGGTGTAACAACAATTTTGCGTAATATAGGACCTTTAATAGAGAAGTCAACATTCAGTAAAAGCATGTGGTTTGGAGCAGAGTTTGAAGCCAAATAATTCACAATTTTGTGTTATACGACAATTGTCTGTATTGTTATTGTTGAGGAAATTAACATTTTTAATGAGACAAAATAAATTAAAATCATTTGATCAGTTTGAAAAATAAAGTGATAAATATTTTTGTCACATTATTCAGCCTGACAAAACAACATCAAAATTCATCAGATTATTGAAAAATAGGCGTCACATTGTTGACAGCTGGAACACACAAGCCTACAAATATGCACAAGCACAGATGCGTAACATTCTTTCTTTCTGTGCTTTCTATGCAGCGCTGGTTGTCATGCAGGGAAATTACAGAAGATAAAGAGTTGACTATATCTGTCCTCTGAGCATCACCAGAAATGCTGATTTACTGAAGCTGTTGAATCGACTTGACAAGTGGATTTGCTTGCAGCCATCTTGGGAACTGTCACAACCATTTACAGTCAAATCAGCAATTTGTTAATGACTAGCTTTGTGAGGCCTTATGGTCCACTCAATCGGCCAACACAGCAATCCCATAATACTCACTGTCAGAGGTCAATGAGAAGGGATTACTGCTGATCACAATGCTCAGATGTTATGTTGTAAGCTTTAAAACCACATGCCTTGGCCATTATAAACCTCTTTAAAGGGGCTCTGATATGACTCTTGTTTCTATACTGTATGCCATATTTTGCTCATTTGTTTGTCTCTTTTTTAAATTGATGTTTAGCCAAGTAATCTCACACACTGCACTAACCTTAAAGGGCAATAGTGACCACCTGCCTTTTACAGGGGAAGACTACCAATGTAATCCATTATCCTTTTGCTGCGGCAGAGAAAGCAACAACTCCCAAAAGGCTTTTCTAATAGTCAACAATGACAAAAAGGAGAAATTTATTTTGTCAACTGGACAGAGTTTATTTGGTCGAATATGTTTCGCAGCTCATCCAAGCTGCTTCCTCAGTTCTGGTCAGATGCTGGCGGACACTGCTTTATATCTGCCTGAAGGGAGGAGCTAATTACAATGAAATTACTCTGAGACAACTCAGGCATCATTTGTCTCCCATCTATAACTCTATCCTCAAACCTAAATCAAAACAAACAGAGAAAACAACGGGACTAGCCAGGACATGTCCAGAGGTGTGAAAACACCCATCATGGCCCTGAATGGTTATGCTAACTACACCCCCACTCCCACTCCATATTGAATAGACCCACCTAACTAACAGAAACTGTAAACACATATGTGTTGTCTCAGAGTATGTGCAAATATTCATTTCAGATTCAATTCAGTATTCAATGTGTTTCTATTTTCTTTCTTTTTTTTATTGTATTTAAGCTACTGCGTCCAAGTAATTTCCCTTGCAGATCAATAAAGTTTGTCTACAAATAAAATTGTGCAAAAAGTTCCATTCTATGTACAAAGCAGCACCAGAATTAACACTTCTTCTGCACCACTATCAATCCTAAAAAATATATAAAATTCAATATTCATTTTTATATAAAATGTTAATCAAGACCAGTCCCAAATTCATAGGTGGAAAAGCCATAATGTCACCCCTTATATGTTTTTCACAATACACACTACTTTCACAGTTTTTTGCTCAGACTTTTGGAAACTTGACACCTATACTCGAAAAGAAGAGGACTGTATGTTTGTGGGCGAGTGTGAACCTGCTCTGTCCAGTGCTTTGACTGAATCCTCATGGGCTCACTGTCGGTACTTAGTCCAGTTCAGCCAGCTCCCACTGTGTTGCCATGTTGATTGTCCTGGTAACAGACCACTTAACTCTACATCACATAGTAACAGTGTCCAGTGTATTTCTGTCTCATCTCCTCCATTACAGATAGTGCAGCTCTGCCTTGATATGTGGAAGCCTGGTTTGACCTAATGTGGACTTACCCTGTATAAATATGAGGCTTTAAGAGTGCTTGACTATGAGTATAATACTGAAACAAGTGCACTCATCATGACAGTGACTTTGCCTGCAGCTCAGTGTCTGTTGATGCCTCTGGCCACTTATAGGCAGTAAACGGACGTCTCTATCGTAAGAAAACACATTTGCACAAGTGTATTTAGACAATATCAGTGGTTTTATGCAATGTCTAACAGTGGGGGATAAGAAACTGGATGTTTTGATATATTTTGTGAAATGAAAAAGTATGTAACAATTTCATACATCACAAATTTTGCCATCTCATGTCAAGCAGAGCAGCCAGCACAGCTATTGAAGCAGACGGTGCCATACTCAATACTGTCTTTTCACAAATGAATATTACACTATTTTCTGATCTATATTATAATGTTGTTTCCTTATCAGAAACATACCGAGTTGTGTTTTTTCATTCACACACACAAACAATGCATATTTAGGCTGAGTTCTTCTCTCAAACTGAAAACATTCTGTTCCACCTTGTGATGTCATATGTTGATACAGGGAGTGGCCCACTGTGTTTTTAAACTCCATGCACCTTCACTTCACAAGAGTCAATTTGGTATAATATAGGACCTTCAATCTCAGGACTGAAATCTTTGCTTACATTAGCAATAGACCCAATCTAGCAGTTTTGTCACGTGTCTCGCAAATATGATAATTTCCCATTTTACAAAAAAGTAAAAAGTAAATTTAAAATATAATTGTTTTTTGTCAGAATAGCCAATACAAATTATGCTATATTGTTTTTCTATATTGTCTGACTATATTCCCTGCTGCAGAATCATGAAGCGAAAGCACAAAAGGACTCTGAAGCTGTCACAAAGGATGTTTCATGTGCCACGGTTCACTGGATAATAAATAAACATAAATACTGTTTATGTGATTCTGATCTGCCATAGGACCTAATGCAATTTGACATACTGGATGTAAATACACTATGTGCCCCAGTCCAACTATATTCCAATGCCATAAATTATCCGCACTGATTGAGCTGTCTGCTGTGATACATTTTCAATATTAAGATCCAGTGAGTGATCTCCCTCTTCTTCAGTTTTATGCATCCCTGTTGCTGGGTTTGGCAGCTCAACCTTCTGTAGGTCTATAATATTTAATGGAGATGTGGTGGGCAAGTAAAATCACTACTGGTAATATGGAGAATTGTATACACCAAACTTCCCAATATCACAAATTTAATGATAAAATTCAACATCTGTGGATTGTTCTTTCAGATATTTCTTAGGAAGATGTTACAATGTTATTAGCACATCATAATGTATTGAAAATAGATTCACTGGTACTGAAACTCGATACTCATTTGAGCAGGTATCAATACTAAAAAAGTCACATCCAAAGGACAGAAGTAGACCTTTCCTGAATAGCTTTAGAATGGTTTTGAGCTGTATCAGATCCAGATCACATAGAATAGACAAGTTAAAGCCCATGGACCACTATGGAACATACCTGGATGACTGAGTGAGATATACACAGATATAATACCATACAATAATATAAAATGTATTATTTAAATGTTAAATGACATTTTAAAGAAAGAATGTTGTTTCGTTTTCATTGTGATATCAGAATCAGTATCAAGTCTATTCCTTTGTATTGAAATCGAGTTCAGCACTAGTATGACCTCTTTTTTTTTTTTTTATCTGCGAGCTATCAAAACTGTAACCCAAATTGTCAAACTATCATTATAATCTCCAAAGTTTAAAGCAAAGAAAACATGCTTTTATCTCACATTGGACATATCTTTGATAATTTCGATTTGTGAACCCAAGAATGGAAAATAACCGTAGTCACTGATGTGGGACTGCATGTTCCCTACAGGCAGAGGCACCTGGCCGATGCTCCGCCCCTTATGGAGAAGGTATTAGGTGCCAAAGTGAAATGGAGACTTCCCTCCAGGAGGAATGTTTACCCAGGCTTAGCGCACAGCCCACTGCTTCAGACAGCCTGTGTATAGCTCCCTGTGTGCGCTTCATTTCTGCACCAGCGCTGTGCCATTTCAAACCAAGACCAGCCCAAAATGACCCCCGACTCCCTCCTCTCCCTCCCTCCTCTGTCCTCAGAGTAATGACGAGAATAGCTCCTTTAGAAACACACAGTGGAAGCAAATTAACTGAGTGTGATCAAGCATAAAAGAAACTGAATACCAGAAGTTATGTGAGGGTTCAAAAAAAATTTGGGAGAGAGAAAATTCCAGGCATTCCTACAAAGCAAGTGACTGTGATTTTTCTTTTTCAAATACAATTTTTCAGATCAATTAACTGAGCCTCAAGATACAAGTCCTGCATGGACATAATTTTGTTATGACACTTTTATTCAGATATTGATTTATATATATATATATATATATATATATATATATATATATATATATATATATATATATATATATATATATATAATGGTTTTTAGTTGTTGAAAAGTGCACAATAAGGTGCAATTATATTTCATGAGGAAATTACTGCTTTTATGGACGGTACAAAGGGAGCAGGCCAAAGACTAATGTCATCTTTATCTCCCTGGAGCAGAAATGTTAGATGATACGAGCCTGACCTCTTCCTTGTGTGAAGACTGAGCATGGTCTGCATTTAATCGTTCAATCATTCAGACTGTCTTTTCAGTAGAGGAGTAAAATTACCCCCTTTTAGAGATGAATTAGCATTTTATCAACGGCATAAAGACTGATGAACAAATGTACAAAAAAACAGTGCACAAAGTGAAGCACAGTTGAACATTTTCCAGCGCAGGCTACACAACATACAACGCTCATTTAAGCGACGTGGGCATATTATCATTTCATGTGCGGTTAATACCTTGAATATGCTGGTTCACCACGTTCTCCAGCCGGTCCAGTCTTTCAATAATCCGAAGCGTGTCTCCTCGTTTGTCCCCCTCAAACTTTCTATCCGGCAAAGGCATGGGCACTTTGATGTAAATGTTAGCAATGTAATTAGTAACCCATCCGACATACAGCAAGCAAACGATGTTGGTCATGCCACTCAGGATCACGCAAGTGGACACCAAAGTTTTGGTTCTCCTGGTGCAAGCCATGCCGACATCTCTCCATGCAGGCTGCAGTATCCCGCTTTTAAACCCGAGGAGACAGCGAGAGAAGCGCGTAAAGCGAGCCCCAGATCTGGCTGCAAGTTATCTCCTCACAAAGATGAAACGATGCAAGGCTAAACTTTAAAAGAGCATTTGGAAAGAAAAATGTAGCTTCAGCTTTGTCCATCTACAGGTGAAGAGTCTGCGTGTAGCTCCATAGTGTAGTCGTGCACCTTAGATGAGCCCACTCGCGAATGAAGACGGAGAAACACGGGAGATAGAGAGCATCCAGAGCCAACCAATGGGAGAGGAGCGCGGACTGACTGACTGCCGCCGCTGCTCCGGGCGTCAAAAGCGGGACTTGACACATCACTTATGTGCCAGACAAACAAACCATGCATCTTTACCTTCGTTGCACAAGTACGCATATGTGCAAATTAGTCATAAATCTGAAGTGTTATCTTAATCATTCGTTAAACGTTTTTAAGTTTATGTTTTCTTTTAAGAGCCACGAGATTAAAATGGTTATGACTAAGAGGCGTAGGCACGGGCATTGGCTTTAATAAAAAATAAACACTACTGTATTTGCACCGCTGACTAATTAGACTATAGGAGTGTAACATGTAACAATCCATAAAATGTTTGGATCTTTGAACAATAAGTTATATGGCGAGCCTGCACAAATACACCATGTTTCAATGAAATTTTGCCAACATTTTCTGTTTGTTTTGACTGTGTTTTTTGCATCAAATCCTCCAGATGATTATTTTATAATAATAGCCTTTGTCAGCCAATCTGCCAGACAGCACCAGCAGCTCAGGGAGACACATAATGAATAAAATAAATGTTTTCGTTTTTTACAGGGATTATTCCACAAACGCAATAATATAATTTTACATGTAATCATTTATAGGTGGGGATGGGGGAACAAAGTAAAACAAAGTAAAATTGAATGCTGTTTGCAGTGACTCTCTATTTCTCCTTCAGATGTTTTGATTAAATATCCTAACAAAGTCAAATGAAAATTGAGAATCGGAAAATTAGCTTTTTTTTTATTCAGGGCAGGCTCTTATGCAAATCAGTTATTTGTGTAGCTTATCAAAAATTGAGAGAGTTACCCCTTATAACCTTTTTATATGAAAACTCTCTTTTTGTTGTGGTTGCTAACTCTTAGGGCTATGATCAGTGCTGGACTGTACTACTCATTCATCTCCGCTAACACACCTGCCATGCCCACAGAAACTTATTTTCTTCTCATCTAAGTTGTTTTTTCTATTTGCCACTACACTAGTGATAACAAAAAGGCTCTGGCATCTTTTCTCCATAATCCCTCTTCCAAATTCAAGAGTGTAGCCTACTGAATGGATTTGCACCTCTTGTAGATAATGGCCTTTAGATGCTCACTTCGATGAAAGAGAAGATGTAATTTAAGATTATGCAAATGAACAGGGCTTTTAGTTATGAAATTTATCATTCACTGAGTCTGCATTTCTTCTAATTACCCTGTGTCGCTTTATCATAAAGTCTTATCAATCACTCACTTGAAATATTTAAGCACCGCCAAGCTTCATAACCCAATTTAACTTTCATTTTTGGCTCCTACCTTTTCTTCCTAATACTGCAGTGATTTGCACATATTTTCTTCACACAGTTGGTTTTATGCCAGACACCCTGCCTTTATTCTTTTTAATGAAACATAGCTGCACACAGTAGTCTAGTCTAGTCCAATATGCAGATGTTTATTTCTCTCTCTTCTCTCTCTCTTTACCTCCATGTCATGATTAAAGGGCCCATGTTATGCTATTTTCTGATGTACACTATAATGCAAAAAGTACTCACTCACCCATCTAAATAATCAAAATCAGTTGTTCCAACCACTTCTTAATCAATTATATAGGTTGTGTATAAGTTAGCTTTGTGATTTCTAATGAAATGGGATTGTTAAGGAGTTTTGGACTTAGTTATCTTGTGAAGAGGGCCTCTTAGGGGCCTCTTGCTGCTATATAATATATCTCTGTGGTATCGTTCCACTGGCTTCAACTTGTTTTTCACATGTTATTTTACTGCGAATGACCCAGCCTCGTGCTGACCTGTCCTTGTAGAAATGTTATGTCTTGACTTATGTATCTACATCATTCCTATGCCTCCTATTCCATAGTCACCTGTGGTATTAGCATAGTGTGCAAAGGTCACAAACTTTCTGCAGGCTCAATCGCTACAGACCTCCAAACTTCATGTGGCCTTCAGATTAGCTCAAGAACAGTGCATAGAGAGCTTCATGGCCAAGCAGCTGCTGGAACAGTTCGGAGATAACCTCTTCCTCTTCAACATGACTGTGCACCAGTGCACAAAGCAAGGTCCATAAAGACATGGATGAGAGAGTTTGGTGTGGATGAACTTGACTGGCCTGCACAGAGTCCTGACCTCAACCCGACAGAACACCTTTAGGATGAATTAGAGCAGAGACTGAGAGCCAGGCCTTCTCGTCCAACATCAGTGTGTGACCTCACAAATGCTCTTCTGAAAGAGTGGTCAAAAATTCCCATAAACACACTCCTAAACCTTGTGGATAGCCTTCCCAGTAGAGTAGAAGCTGTTAAAGCTGGAAAGGGTGGACTGACGTCATACTAAACCCTATAGATTAAGAATGGGATGTCACTTAAGTTCATACGTGAGTCAAGGCAGGTGAGCGAATACTTTTGGCAATATAGTGTATGTCATGCCATGTGGTGATACAGGAAGTGGTCCACTGTGTTTTTAAACTCCTTTTTGCGAAACTAAAAATGAAAGGAAGCTTTTAACTTGAAAACTACCGCTTCATGACATCTCAAAATGGGACAGAGCATTTTGAGCTTTGAAGATGTAGACAGAGTAATAATAAAGGGTTCTTCAAACATTTGTGAATGAAACAAAATACAACTCAGGTTTGCTTTTGAGGAGATAACATCATTATAACATGTCTTAAAGCTCACAGGAGTCAATTTTGTGTAATTTAGGACTTTTGAACTCTATCCAATCCAACCAAACATTACTTAAAAAAAATATATATATAGAATGACCTATAGAATATCCTGGCTTGTGACCTTATGTACTCTGAATTTCATTACCAAATAAAAATCTAAAATGATCATCTATTGAGCATTCAAAGGACCAGATTTCATTATCATCCTTATCAAATCTTGGCCTAATGCCTCTGCTGAGTTCAAATGTTGTGCGCTCGCCAGACATCAAACTGTGCACAGTGTTGAGGCGAGTACAATTAAAGCAGATTGAAATTATAATGAGTAAATGATATCTTGGCAGCAGACGGCCACCCCGAGCCCTGGCCAATGGCGAATCACAGATTAGCTTGTTAAGTGTTGCTCCATGATCTATGAGTAGAGCTGAGAAATAAGCCTGGATTGTTGACACTGTATTTGTCCTTGTGTTTACTTTAAGATGTCCTGATAACATGAGTAGGACTGTGATGCCATATGCACATTTTATTGACATGCGGTGCAGTCCAGCTTGTGCAATGAAACTTTTATTGATTTCCTTTGAACGGGAGCCAGTATATAGGGGACAGTTTGAGGTTGCTATGACTTGTCTTATGATCTTCCTGTGATCCAGCAGAGTCTTGCTTCCTGTCAAATAAATCAGTCAAATCATTTTTAGGAGGTGAAGACTTTTATTTTGAACTGTCTTGTAATATTGTTGCAGTGGCACAAACAAATGTCAATTAGTCTGCTGGTGGTAGGTGCAGAAACAGTAAACAGGCTCACATGTTCAGTTGCTTCTTGACATTTTGACTGGTGACATTAGTGCATTAGTCAGCATATCTTCAGTTTGAATATAGGAGGAAAAAAAAAAGTACAGTTCCAGCTTGACACATAGACTTTATATATAAATGGACATGGCTAACCCACTAGCCACCGCGTTACAAATAGCAAGTGTGCATGCAGGCACTTGCAGCTCCAATGGCTCTGTCACCCCTCTCTCTGAGCCTTGTCATTTTGGTCTTAACATGTTTGTATTAACCCACTCTACATGATCCTGGTGTTTTTATTTAGCTATTTTGTCCAGAAATAAATTCCTATTCTGAATATGGACCTCGGCCTCACATTCTCTCCTGCTGCCAGCCTCATGAGCTTCATTTGACTGAAGACAAACGCTATGGGTGACGTCACACTCCATTTGTCCACTTCTTTATTCAGTCTATGGTATGACTACATGTACACTTTCTGGAATGTACAAATGACCAACACAACTTTTACGACTGGATTACCAAAAATGCGTGTAACCAGCCACTGTTCATAAAACTTAGTAATGAACAAGACAAAACAACACTGTACTGTTACCATGTTACCAAAGACCACAAAGTCCTTATGGTGTGTTCCTTGCTTTCAAACTAAATTGCTTTTCCTGACATGATCATGCATTATGAATAGTTTGTGAAGGAGAGAGGCACAAATGTGAACTGGCCTTGTTGAAAGTGGTCTTCTCTGTGGTCTTTGATTAACTGGGGTTATCATGTAATCATCACTACAACTGCACTGAGACAATGGCACTTCCAATGTCCCTCCCCAGTGGAGACAGCGGTCATTAATTAACACATACTGTTCACTAACTAAGTCTATATTTTGCCTAAATCAAAGTGTTCATTTTTTCTTTTCTTTCTTTTGACATTTTCAGCGGAAATCAATTGACTGATCCAAATTATAGACAGACATAGTCATATAGTCCATAAAGAGAGCATTGCTGTTAGCTATGGCTCAGGAATTTACCGCCCACAGAAGGAGCTGTTCTCTGTCTGAACCTCTGAATGTGCTGCAATCTTTTCATTTATGGTGGAAATTCACCTATAACATGTGAAAGTGGGCTGACCCAACAACGTGAACTCTCGCTGGGTGCTGCGAGGAAGCACAGATTTCTCATGGGAGATTGGATCACTTTCAATTAACTCAGCTAGACACTTTCAATTGCTTTACAAGACCAGAGATTTGTAAAGGGTGCACATGGACAGTGTAACGTCATTTTTCACATATTGCCATTTGCCAAATTATTTCTGCTTGGAATTTTAGCATTTATTCTTATATGTGAGGTAATTCATTTACAATCCCCTATGGCATTTCCGATTTTCTCACCAGCTTCATATAAAATAAAATTAAATAAGATTACAATTTTTCAGTCGTGATCACTGAAAGGCAAATGTACGTCTATATTGCTTTGAATATTTGTTACAGTCAAACCAGGAGGCAGAAAAACAAACATATTTTTTGTATGTTAATGCACAAAGCAGTAATATAGCAGTATCATGTGACTTCTCTCCTCATTATTAATAGTGACCTTCATCACAAGGAAAAGTCTCCAAGGACGCAGAAGGGGAACGGAAACACAACTACAATCTCTGCTCTGATCAATAACATGACAAAGTGGGATGAAATACATGATGAAACAAAGAAACACAACATGTACCATATACGCCTTAATTAGTCCTTGTGGAGCTGCAGGTAAACACAACCTGAGCACCACCAAGCCAATTATTGTCACATTTGAATGCAGTGTACAATTACATTCAGACTGAGAAGGTTCTGTTCTCTTAATTATAACGTGTTATGTAATGTCTCTGTGTAATTGTGTATAGCAAAGCCGGGTGCCACAATGTACAGCACATTGATATTGTCTTGTTAACATAATTTGCTTTGTGAATGTTCATTTTTGATTTGGTTGGCACTTGTCATAGATACATCAGAGTAGCTTTGTTTTGTTTTGGGGTTTTTTTTGTGCTTGAACAGGCATGACAGTTTTCATTGTGAAAAATCTAAAACTGAACTGTGATAATAGAAAATACTGCAGTCTTCTTTTGTTTTAAACTTCCTATTATGCAGAATTGACTCCTGTCCTGTGAGCTTTTAGCCATGTTAGAATGTTGTTACCTGACCAAAAACATACCTGTAGTAATGTTTTGTTTCATTCACACATGTTTGAGTAACCCTTTATTATTAGTCTGTCTACATCTCCAAGCTGAAAATGTCCTGTTCCACCTTGTGATGTCATGAAGTGGTAGTTTTCAAGTTAACAGCTACACTTTATCTTTAATTCAGGATAAATTGTCAGTTCCAGCACTGAAATGATCCAAATGATTCTAGTCAAGGCGTATGGAGTTTAAAAACACAAGTGATACTTCCTGTATCACCATATGACATCAAAGTAAAACTGAGTGTTTTCTCTTTGAGAGAAGAACTAAGCCTAAATATACAGGGTTTGTGTGTTAAACCAAACACAACTCCAGGTATGTTTTTGATGAGGAAATAACATTATAACAGATTAGAAGTGGCATAATATGGGACCTTTAATATTCTCTCCGTCTTGTTCCTCCTGTAGCTGTGCAAAGGCATGGATGTAACAACTGGCATTGGTTATTCTTTACCAGATCCAGTCATGACCTTTAAGGGGATCAAAAGAATAATGTAAAATGAATAAGAACTCATTACGATTGCACTTGTCCTAGTTTGATCTTGGTTTGAGCACTGTCAAGTCCTCCTGATGTAGATTTGGTTTAGTTCTGTTCTAGTCCAGGTTTAATCACAGTTAAGTCTAATTCTGCGTGTGTGTGCAGAATGCCAAACCAGGATAAATGGAGAGTTGCCCATTATTATTGCTGGGTTTCAGATGACGTCACAACATTCTAGAGGTCAAAAATATTTAAAGGTACACTGTGTAACATTTCTGCTTCTCTCTATAGAGATATTGCCTGAAATGTTCCACAGTATGGCATTACACATATTTATCTCTACAGAGACAGCAGGTGACATTACAGGGCGAAGTTACATCTGTGAAGAGGCAAGCCCACTCACAATCAGGGTTAATTTTTAGGTCAATAAAAACCCATGTTATTAGGTAAATGCAAAATGGATGTGTTAAATGACATACCAGGACAGTCCAGAAAAAAACAATCAAATCTTCATGGAGACAAGCAGGTGGCGGATCCTCTACCACCTTTAATGCAGATGGGGGCAGTTAAAATGAATATTGTTAAATGGAGATTTCTGAGTAACATAGTGAGGTCTTAGGTCAAGTCAGTAATAGAAATGATCAGGTTTAACATTTGTGAATTTTAGATATTTCATGGCAAAGTACAACGTAATCAATAGGGAAAACTGTCTCTTGCCTCCATCTGAAAGAACGATATCATCACATTACAGAATCTGAAAACCACCAATACTTAGCTGCTAATACAGGTGGTCAAACTGCTTTACGTATTCGAGAAAATATTACATAAAAGCATAAGAAAAGTTAAACTTAGCGGTTTTGCGCTCTGAATGCCTACTCAACAACCTAAAGCATTTTCTTAACTTTCTCTTTCCCTTTCAGGGTGCTGTTACATTATGCAACAAAGCACAAAGAGGACCCCCTGCATCCTTCTCTGGCATAACCACTACTTATTACATACGGCTGTAGGATAGAAACAAAATAGTTTTACCCCAGAAAACAATTTTAGAAGTAATTGAGACCACCACTGCAGAAGCTTAAAAGAAGCTATAGGCATTTTACTGTAATCACTACTTTGCCATGGCCTCTGCTTGTGTTAAGGTAAAAGGGTCATAGCAACCCAAATAAAACCACAATACTAATATAGAAATGTCCTAAGGGAAAACACTATGAAACGAATATATGAAACAATAAATAAAGGTAGGGTTTCTTATACAGTGTGCGCTGTATGAATAATAAATGACATGGACCGGCTAGTGTTACTGTGTGACACCGATGATCTTGAACCAGCTCTAAACAGTAAACAGAGCAATGCCTTATGAAACATAATTAAAAATGTATTTTTTGTTGTTTCAAATACTGTATTATTGATTTGTCACTTTTGTACACTTTTGTTAGGTTTGGTGAATTTCTTTATGAGCAAATCCATTTCCCCTTTCCCTTGTGCTCTATGAGTGATCAGAGCTTTAAACCATAATACTTCAGATCATGTAGAACGCAGATACTGTTGTATGAAAAAGTTTGGACACCCTTGACAATTGCCATTATTTTCATTTATAAATCATTGTGTGTTTGGGTCCACAACGTCATTTTGATCTATCAAATAACTAATGGACACAGTAATATTTCAGCAGTGAAATAAGGTTTAACAGATATTTAGGTTTAACAGCAATATGCATCAAAACAAAATTAGACGGTGCATAAATTTGGGCACCTTAACAGAAAAATCTATCAATATTTAGTAGAACCTCCTTTTGCAAAAATAACAGCCTCTATACGCTTCCTATAGCCACTAATGGGTGTCTGGATCCTGGATGAAGGTATATTGGACCATTCCTCCTTACAAAACATCTCTAGTTCAGTGAGATTGTTCAGTGGTTTGATGGTTGCCGAGCGTGGACAGCCTGCTTCAAATCATCCCACAGATTTTCAATGATATTCATGTCTGGGGACTGGGATGGCCATTACAGAACATTGTACTTGTTCCTCTGCATGAATGCCTGAGTAGATTTTGAGCAGTGTTTTGGGTCATTGTCTTGTTGAAATATCCAGCCCCAGCGTAACTTCAATTTTGTGACAGATTGATGAACATTATTCTCAAGAATCCGTTGATATTGAGTGGAATCCATGCGACCCTCAACTTTAACAAGATTCCCAGTACCGGCACTGGCCACACAGCCCCACAGCATGATGGAACCTCCACCAAATTTTACTGTGTAGAAAGTGTTTTTCATGGAATTCTGTGTTCTTTTGCCGCCATGCATATCGCCTCTTGTTATGACCAAATAACTCAATTTTTGTTTCATCAGTCCACAGCACCTTATTCCAAAATGAAGCTGGCTTGTCCAAATGTGCTTTTGCATACCTCAAGCAACTCAGTTTGTGGCATCTGAAACTTTTTCATACAACTGTAGAACTTTGTAATTCTAAAAGGACAAGTGGATAAACCAAAGATGTTCATTTTGTCTTCTTATGTACTTTAACTTCTTGGGTTCTTTTTTAAAGACAATACAGTAACGTGTATTTACCTTGTTGACATGTTTTGGCTGCTGCTGCAAGCCGTCTTCAGAACTGTCACCGGTGTTGGTGGTGACGTGTCGTATATCAGCTGTTGTTACTTCCTGTAGGCGTGGTCAGCCTGATGAACCTGGCAGGTCGCTCAGACTGACCACGCCTCCCGTTGCCTGGTGCTCTCTGGAGGAGGGTGTCCCAGGTGTGTGAAAGGAGGAACACTCCGTCATCACGGTTAATGCTGAATACGAACGGCTTTTCCCCATGGAAGAAGAGGTACAGCAGCAGGATATCAAACACTTAGAACAAACATATGAATTGGAATTCGAAACGACCAAGGCCCACCACATTAATAAGTTAAAATTGCTAATAGATACAAAACAGCATAAAATTGAAACCACACAGACAAAGGCTAAAGATAAATGGGTATGCAATTTAACACAGCGAAAAATCATGGAAACAGAAACAAACGTACTTGCACAAGGACTAAAGTTTGCCACCATCCCAAATAAAATCCCCATAGAGGAATACATTTTAGCCATGGAGCTAAGATGCTAAAAATACCAAACCAGGGACAGAAAGTGGAATCCTAAAAACAGCCAAAATACCGAGGAGCAATATAACCAAGGAGGAGAGGACAACCATTAATCATATGAAAAAAGACAACACAATCACTAGTCTACAAGAAGAAGTCTACAAGTCTGTCAAGAAGAAAAATGCAACGCCATCTACGAAATCCAATTCAATTCATGCTTATTGCATGATTTGCATCATACATAGGGGAAACAGGCCGGGCTTTTCACATCTGAAAAAAGAAACACCAAAAGGAATGTGAAAAGGAAACATCAGGGAGACTCACCAGAACACAAAAAGACAAAGTATTGCAGGAAAACCTAAAATCCGCCATATCAGACCACTGTAAAATAACCATATTATGGACTGGGACGGGGCACAGGTCATTGGACCGGAAAACAACAAGTTCAAACGCTGGATCAGGGAGGCCATTGAAATCAGGAAACGAGGCACGGACAACATTAACCGTGATGACGGAGCGTTCCTCCTTTCAAACACCTGGTACACCCTCCTCCAGAGACTATCAGGTGACGGGAGGCGTGGTCAGTCTGAGCGACCTGCCAGGTTCATCAGGCTGACCACGCCTACAGGAAGTAACAACAGCTGATATACGACACGTCACTACCAACACCGGTGACAGTTCTGAAGATGGCTTGCAGCAGCAGCCAAAACATGTCAACAAGGTAAATAGTCTTTACCGTATTGTCTTTAAAAAGAACCCAAAAATGGATAAATTTGCATTGGAAAAAAGCTATGCATACTTTTCAGACATGCATGGACTCAAACAAGGGTTAATATTTCAGGTTTAAATTCTCTCATTGAACCTTACACTACTGGATTACACTGGAATTCTGGGTACTGTATTAGCCACAAGGTTTTTAAATGATTAAAGCTTTTTCTAGGAGCTTGTTTAGAACAGTGAGGTATTTGAGTATGGACCAAGGTTTAAATGAAATTAGGTGAAATAAGAAATTATGTTACCAGAATTTAAATAGTCTGTTGTTTGAAATTCTTCAGTATCAGTTACATTTTAAATAGGTGATCCCAGGTTACTTTGAGGATCACGTCATGAACTGTTTGGAGCCCCTGGTTTAACAGTCAGTGAGTGTCAGCCTCAGAATGAGACAGAAGCATACATTTTAATATTGTGTTTTGACACGGATAACCTTGAACCACCACAGTAAACAGTAAACAGTAAACCTCCCTCCTCCAGGCGGCACAGCCAGAATCGGCCGGCTCAAACCTCATTCACAGTATGATCCTTCTCACTCTGCACCATTTGAATAATCCCATCCCTGACTGTCTTTTGGGGTCAGCACTGGGGTTTTCAATAACATGCATTTCTACAAGCCTCCAGCAAAGGAATTCACATCTTAAATGGAATCAGTAAATGTGCCAATTTAAGTGACTGACTGAACACGCTTCAAATCTGTATAGACTTAGACTTAGACTTAGACAAACTTTATTGATCCACAAGGGAAATTATTTGGATACAGCAGCTCACTCATCACAATATAATATAATAACAGAGAGTAACAAAAATAGATAAATGGATAGCAAGAAACAGGTGTCAAATGAGACATAATTATAAAAATAAATGTATATATACAAGTAAAAAAAAAATAGAAAAATAAGTAATAAACTATAAAATAAACTATAAAATCACAGCTATATACAAGAGACAAGAACGACAGTGCAAAAATATGCAGATTGACAGGGTGTAAGGTTATCCATTACTTAAGATTGAGTTGTTGTACAGTTGTAGGGAGTATTATCTGTTACATAAGGGTGAGCTGTTGTACAGTTGTAGAAAGTATTTTCTGTGACATAGTGGTGAGTTGTTGTACACTTGTATGGAGTATGGTATGAATGTAGGCCTGTATCTCTCACTGTTTGAGCGGAGCTGTAGGAGCCTGTTGGAGAATGAGCTCCTCTGTCCCTCTATAGTCTGGTGCAGTGGGTGAGTTGTTGTACAGTTGTAGGGAGTATTATCTGTCCCTCTATAGTCTGGTGCAGTGGGTGAATTGTTGTACAGTTGTAGGGAGTATTATCTCCTCTGTCCCTCTATAGTCTGGTGCAGTGGGTGAGCAGGAGTGTCCATGATGGAGAGCAGTTTGTCCAGTGTCCTCCTGTCCCTCACTGTGACAAATGTCTTCAGCTCACAGCCGATCACGTAACCCCCTTTACCAATCAGTTATATGTAATTGTCATTTCCTGTGTGCACACTATTCAAGCATTATCTACAAATAGATATGTCAAATATGTCCAGTCCCAAAAAATCTTATAATCGAGAATGTTTAATTACAAATATGTGAAACAAACAAAATTGTGTTATTATGGACATTACTGAAATATGGTGGACCACCTTACCTGATTCACAGAAGTCAGAAGTCCCACGGTTAGTGAGTGTTACAACAAACAGCTATGGAGGGTGTTTATTGAATAATTTTAACAGCATTGACAGTGAAATCTGTAATATGTAAAACTGCTTAAAGATGCCATATGTAACTTTTCTGGGGGAGCATCTGCTACGTGTGGAATGTTTCACAAATGGCATTAAATTTATCCATCTTGCATTTATTCAAATACAGGTGTCTTTGTTGCTCAAAATACTTAACCGGGTAACCTCTCCACAGATCTGACCTGTAAATGGCCATGGTGGTGTCAACTTTTTGTGACTATGGAGATAGCTGCAGGCAAATCAATAGCAACTCCATGGAGACAAGCAGATGGCAGCGTGTCCGCCATAAAAGTTACACAGTGCTCTTATAAATTAATGTAAACCCCCTGCAGTATCACTAATACATTGTCAGTGCAGACCAGTATTCATTTGGTGTCCGCTTTTGATTTCAGTAACATGACACAAACTAATCTCCTCTTCAGAAACACCCATAAACATGTTTGGAGCCTGGAGTGCACACAGTATTAATTAACCTAGAACAGGAAGTTGCATTTCAAATTTGCAGAGTAAATGAGCTCAGAAAATGGATGAAACCAAAATCCTAACAATGGGGCATAGCTAATATACTGAGAGTGTATTTAATTTGCCAGTCAGGGAGGAAGAACAGTGCAAGCCTGTGAGGAGATGAGAAAGGAGCTGATGCAAGAGGCAGCGGTGGCAGCTGAGTTTGAGGAGAGGCTGGGTTAAAACAATATCAGTAAGCTCACATGGGTTTTGAAGAGGAAATGGACAATATAAGTTTGGTCCAAGGACATGATAAAAACATGTTAGATCAGATTTGTGTGTCAAAGTAACAGTAATAGTTTGAACTCTGCTATTGTACTGTCACTGTTGCTATGCCCACTCAAAAACATGCAGCATTAACTAGAGGTAATTCAAGGATGAGGCTTTCAACTTTGAGCAAACCAGTATAAATAACACAGCCCACTGATATGAAGGTTGGCAGTTCGATCCACTGACCTACAGGTTGGTGGTGTGATTCCATTGTATGCGTCATTGTGTCCTTAACCCACTTGCCCCCAGTGTCTGTGTACATTAGTGCATGAACGTGTGTGTGAATGGATGAGTAGTTCTTTCATTATGTGGTGAAAAGTGGAGTTAGTAACATATAAGGGTGTGTTTAAGCTTACACAATCACTGCTAAAACACCAACATCAAAATTGGGACTATACCTGGACTAGACCAGGACTAAACCAGGATTAGAACAGGACCAAACCAACTCTAGAAATCAGACTGGGACCAAACCCTAAATCTAACTATTTGCTCAAGAGACATTCAATACAAACATCAACATTAAAGTGGGACGGAGTTTAAAGTGTGGATACCTGTTAGACCAATTAAAGTGTTCCTTATAACTCGCCCTCCTGCCCCCTCACGCTCTTCTTCCACTGCCCAGTTTAGCAGCTTTTTGAAATGTGGTTGTGGGCAGAGATTATGTGTTTGGTTCCTTATTAGTTAAAGGTTAGACTCACAGACTGTATAAAGAAGTGGACTAAGGGAGTGTGATGTCACCCATAGCATTCGGCTCCAGTCAAATGAAGCTCACGAAGCTAGTGGTTATAGGAGCAAATTTAGAGCCAAGTTCTATAGTAGGAACAGGCAAGTTAAGGACAAAATAGTGAAATAAAAACTAGGATAATATAGAGCAGGTTAATACGAACATTTGAAGACCAAAAAGACAAGGCTCAGTATAGTAGTTGCAGAAAGAGGAGTGAGAGTTTTTAGTCAATTGCTCACTTCCTATTTGGAACACGACGGGTAATGGGTTAGCTATGTCCATTTATGTATACAGTGTATGGTTAGATCACAGAAGCATATCCAAACCGATATCAGGCAGGGATCGTTTGAAAAGAGACTTTGACTGGAGATGAACAGAATTTCTGTCCATTTACAAGGACAATTTTCTCTAAGTGCTATTCATTCATGTGTGAATTCAGCCCTCTCAACCAAATACATGAGTGCATATGGCCCTGTCACAATGTCATCCTCCCGTTCTTTCACAAGTCACAACGCTAAATCATTGGACTTGTGACTTACTTAATGAGTGATTACACCTGATGCCCTTCCTAGCCTCTCCCTATTAGAGTGTAATTGCAAACATCGACGCATATTTTTAGTAATAGGCTTTTAGTATAGCTCTGGTGTGTATGGGATGAAATGGCTTCTCTAAATCTGTGCTGTTTGATGTTAATATGCAAAACTGTCCTTGGCTGAGACACTAACCCCCAGCTCTTCTGCCACTTGAGAAATAAACAGGGGTATTTGTGCATTAAAGCAGTTTTCAGAGTTTCCTGCTTTAGCCACATATAAAAATGATTAATTTCCGCCACTTTTGAAGCTGTGAAAAGAGGGTGCAGTGCTTTTACAATGTGTTTCATTCTTTTATTACTTTGCATTGAACAAATTGCCAAGACTTTAGAGCTACAACCTCCAAATCATTGTAATTGGCTATTTGAACCATTCATCTTTGTTTCTCTTGACTTGGTGTATGAATTCCTGTCAAACAGCCATTGATGGATAGCTGTAATTTCATTAAATCAGCAGGAAAGCAAGTAGTGTCCACTTTTAAAGCCCTTAAGGTGGTAATATTTCAATGTTTGTCAGAGACATAGCTCACAGAAAATGCACTTAAATTGAACAATTTTAGTTAATATCTACAATACCTGATCATCTCTTATTTGCCCGCAGTGTTCTCAAATGTATTTAAAGGTGCATTGCACAACTTTTCTGGTTATTGCTTTGTCTGGAATGTTCCATGGAAAGACATTAAACACATCTATCTAATATTTAACCATTATAGGTGTTTCTGTTGCTCAGAAATACAATAATGCTCTCTGTGAACAGGGTTGCCTCTCCACAGATCTGAACTGTAGCCTATAGTTGTCTTTCTTGAGATAGATTTAATCTCTACCATGGAACATTCTAGACAAAGCAATAGCAGGTGATGGACTCTCCAAAAGAAAAGTTGTACAATGCACCTTTAAAGCACAATTACCACACAAAGTAAGCTTGGTAAAGTTCATAGTGCCTGAACAAAACCAGGGATTCTATGGTGAAAATGTTTCATATTTTTCTTCCATAATAAATTCCCTAAATTTATTATATTTATTCTCACTCACACAGTGTAACTATTTCTTTCTAGTGTTTTTACTTTTAGTAATGGCATAATTTAAAACACAATAGATATGTTAAATGTCCAATATTATGTATTGACTCATGGGCTTTTAGCCATGTTATAATGTTGTTATTTCCTCAAAAACATACCGGGAGTTGTGTTGTTGTTATTATTATTATTATTGTTATTTCATTCACACATGTTTGAGTAATCCTGGTTTAATCGGCTGTCTACATCTCCAAAGCTAAAAACACTCTGTTCCACCTTGTGATCTTGTGGTAGTTTTCAAGTTCACAGCTACATTTTACCTTTAGTTCAGTAGAAATTCCAGGGAAGAAATTAACCAAATGCTTCTAGTGAAGGTGTTATGGAGTTTAAAAACACAGTGGAGTACTTCCTGTATTACGACAAAGTAGAACAAAGTGTTTTCTGTTTGAGGGAAGAACTGAGCCAAAATGCAGGGTTAGTGTGTTAAACATGAGTGAATGAAACAAAACCCGACTCCAGGTATGTTTTTGATGAGGAAACAACATTATAACATAGATCAGAAAATAGAGTAATGTGGGCCCTTTAAGTCATTTTTCCAATAAACCAAGCATCAAACCAAACAACGCTGTTAAAATGTCGCTACTAGAAACAGCCTATTCAGTTACATTCAAATCCTTTTATAATTCTTGTATAACCACTATGTTATATTTAGACCTCTGCATGTTTACAGTTGTCCTTAAAGGAGCGACAAGCATATAGAGATAAAAAGATGTATTGAGAAAAGTACTCTCTGTGGTGTTGTTGAAGCAGCACCAATGCACAATTTTGCTCTGGATTGTATAAATCTAAGGAACAAGTTGTTATAAAAGTTTTATGAAAGGAATTAAATATCCACTTAAGACATTTTGCAATTGTAAGGTTGCAAGTGTGTGCAGAAACTGTTCCTTAAACGTCTTATATTACGCAAAATTCTTTCTTTAAGCCATGTTATAATGTTGGAACCTCATTAAAAACATACCTGAAGTTATGTTTTGTTTCATCCACACATGTTTAAGTAGCTCTGCATTATTAGTCTGTCTACATCTCCAAAGCTCAAAATGCTCTGTTCCACCTTGTGATGTCATGTAGTGGTAGCAGCTACCTTTTACCTTTAGTTTAGTTGAGATTGGGGGATTCTAGGGCTGAAATTTTCCAAATGACAGTGACATCACAAGGTGGAACAGAGTGTTTTCTGTTTTTGTTTGAGAGAAGAACAGAGTTTGTATGTTAAACAACTTCAGGTATATTTTGGATGAGGATACAACATTATAGCATAAATCTAAAAATAGCCTAATATGGGCCCTTTAAAAATGTGTTATTTTTTTCCAAGTTATTAGAGAATACTTGGTTATACACATTTTGTCTCTGTGTGTGCAGATTCTGGCAAGGAATACCATATTGGAGTATGATCTTAGTATCCTTTGAGTTGAAGTTGAGTTAGAACCAGAAGACCCAGAGGAAGCCTACGCTGGCACAGAAAAAGGGAAAACTCCAGTCAGAAAACTTCCCATCAAAATAGATCCACCAAAATACGTAAACAAAACAGTGTTAGTAAAAACCTCTTGTGTGGCCTCTTTATAAATCTTCCAGAGCAGCTTGTTTTAAAGTGCCCTCAGTCCCTCACACACTTCAGGTCAGCGTGTCATTGACCTACACATTTGGTTTAAAGAAGGCACACTCACTATGTGTCTGTACTTGTCATGGCCCCATCGCTGTAAACGCTCTGGTGTACAGGCTGCACTTCACTTTTACATCAGTGGCGTCTGATTTGCACTTCAAAGGGGCTCCTAGCGAGGGACAAGGAGAAGAAAGAGAGACAGAGGGGCTACTGGCATTGGTTTAGATGTTCTTTTTAATAAAGAACATAAAAGCCAAATCTGTTAAAATGGGGTCTTTTTTGCATCGTCTGGTCACAGCAGGAAGTTTGAGTGACTCAGAGAAGTGCTTTTCACACCATGTCACTAGTGGTGCCAGAAGCCCACTGTTTATAGTAGCTGTAAACACCTCACTCCTCCGCTCTTATTCCCTAACATCCATGTGAAGCCATTAGATTTCAAAGTTAATCCAAGTTTCATTTCATTTCCAGTTGAGTTCAGTTGAGTCATTGGCTATTGAAGCACAAGGGGGAGTCGGCTCTGGAGTGCAAGTTTAAATTCAGTAACCGACCAAAACAAACATTTCTATGGTCTTCATCCTGCTGTGATTATTAAATATATACCATATAACCTTTCTGTTACATAGTGTCCACCACCATGTAATGTCATTGCTTTCCCTGCAATGTTCTGCAGTATGACATTAACATACCTTCTTTGAGATGCAGATGACAATACCAAGTCATGCTACAGGCCAGATCTGTGGAGAGGCAAGGTCGCGAACAGTAAAATGTTGCATGTGCTTGTTTTTCCAAGTGCAATTTGAAAAATGAAAACACTTAAAATTAAATTTAAAAAAAAAAAAAATAAAAAAAAAAAAGGAACATTCCAGGCAAAGCATTAACTTCACTGGATGTAAGTAGGTAGCAGACCCTCCAACAGAAAAGTTACATAGTGCACCTTTAAGCGTCTAACTGTTCATCTTACCATCACTGAGTGTTACAGCACCAGGCTGTGTCACCAGCAGTCAGGTGTCAGGGTTCATGAATAAGAAGCATTAAAGTCAAGGCAGCTTTACCTGATGTTTTGTTGCTAGATTTGTATTCAGACTTCAAATTCATCCTATCTTTTTTGGGTCTGCATGATTATTGATGCTGGCCAGAAAAAAACTCAATTTAAATCATTTAAAAAATGGAAGGTATTCTGTTGCTTTTTTTATTTTTAATGTAGCTGAACAACTACATGCTAAGATTGTTTTTGTGACTGGCAAATCAAGATGCACTTGATCCAGTCAGCTGCCAATACTCTGCTGACAGTCCCTCCTCCTCCCAAGCAATTTCGAGTCAAGGCGGAAAGAGCTTACCACAACAGATCTGTAATATCTATTTGTACTGGCAGTCCAAATCAAAGAGTTAAGTCCCAAAAGTGACAAGAGGATAAGACAAAAATCAGGCAAAATCATCACCAAAATGTGTGTATTTAAGAACATTTGCTAAATTAAGGTAGTATTTTAATTTTTATTGTGTATAAATTGTCTGTTTTGTGAGTGCTGCTGAAGTTGAATCCGACTTAAAATTTTAGACCAATGGCTACTCCATTGCTGCTCACCTCAGCCTTTCCTCTCTTCCCTATTAATACCTACCTAGTACTACTACTATCTTTAATTATTCAAATAAAACTGAACCTTTCAATAAAAAACACTATTAACCTGCTGCTTAAATGAAGTCTAAATGTGAGAAGTCAGGAGTTTATTGTATTTGGTTTAATCATTTAGGCTACCATCAAATCTTTCTAATTTCTGCATTTATTTATTTTTTATTTTGATCATTTCTTTTTCTTAAAAGTATCTGCTCCTCCTGGCCCAGCTCTTCTCTAATCTTTTTGCCGTTACACATCTCCTCTTCTGCCGTTACACATCTCCTCTTCTCCTTAACTTAATAAGTTAAGGAGAAGAGGAGTAAAAAGGAAATTACTTGTGATAATATTATATACAGTCCAGAGATGGTAAAGGAGCCAGAAATTGTACTGAAGTAAGAGTAATGTTACTTCAAAATAATAATAATATCTCAGTTAGAAGTACATACATAGTATTGGTTCAAGAAGTAAGAAATAAAAAGTGTTTGAGCAAAGTAAGTAAGTCAAGTGAGGGCCCATATTGTTATACCATGTTATACTGCCTCATCAGAAATACACCTGGAGTTGTGTTTCGTTTCATTCACACATGTTTAACACACAAACTCTGCATATTGTCTCTGAGTTCTTCTCTCAAACAAAAAACACCCTGTTCCACCATGTGACCCAATGTACTTGTATAGAAAGTGCTCCACTGTCCATGTGCAAGGTGCAGCCATGTTGGATTTGAACCAGCTCAGAGTTCTGAAATGTTTCCAAGTAGAAAATCTGAGATGAATAGGAGAATTTACAAGTCGACTCAAAACTTGGAAAATCCGACCTCCGAGGACAACTGGAACGCAGCATAAGAAGATGGGTCTATTCACTGACATAGGATACTTCAGAATCAAACTGCTGCGTAACATCAAATCATATTTAATGTTCCCTTCATTTCTAAATGGCAACTATAAGAGTAGATTTCCCCCTTTTTTCTTTTAATTTTATTCAATTTTCATGTACAGGAATTTTATTCAAATTAGTCAAAAATTGTTTTTTTCAAACATAAACAAGACTGGAACTCGACTATTACATAATCACATTAAAGGCCGTTGCCGTGGCTACAGGCTCTGACATCACTCAGTTCTACATACTGTGAGTGAAACCTCGGTCCCATTTCAGCTCACAATTCACTTGAACTTCACACAAGATGTCACGTTTTAGCAAAGCTCCAAACAGTTGGTTTTTCAAGAAGAAACCGGCTCCTGAGGCTGCCCTGGTGCAGCAACTCACGGACCAACTCAAACATGCAGAGGAACAAAACTGTACTCTGCAGAAACAACTGCTGATGGAACAGCAGCACAGTGCCGCCCTGCAAATGGCTCTGGAAGAAGCTCTGGACAACTCCCGTTCCATCCAACAAAAAATGGACATCAAGAGCACGGCCTCCAAACTACAGGCTGAGGCTTTAAGGGAGAAACTGGGAGAACTGGCCCTGGCAAAAGACCAGATCCAGAGTCTACTGCAGGAGCGGACACACCTGAACGCCTACCTCTGTCTGCAGAATACAAAGATCTACAGCCTGCAGGACCAGCTGGAGACAAAGGTGGAGATGTTCAAAATGGTGAACAATGAACTGAAGTCCAGCTATGGACAGCTCAAAGTCACCACCACCAGGCTGGAGGCTCAGAATCGGGTCTCAAGACAGGCTTTGGACCAGAAGGAGAAGGAGACAACAGCTCTGCAGAGCGATTTGAGAGAGGAGAGGGAGAGGAGTGAAGCTCTGCAGGAAGAGCTGAACAAACTGCAACTTCTGATAAAGTCTGCAGAAGAGGAGAAGGCACGAAGTAAAAAGAACATGGAGGAGATGAGCAAAGAGGTCACTCTTCTCCAAAATGAGTTGAAAGAGGAGCAAGAGCTGAACAAAGAGCTTCAGAGCAAACTCTGTATATTGCAAGCAGAGAAACAAGCTCTGAAGACCGAGTGTGAAAGTTCTATAGAGAAGGCAAGGAGAAGCATGGAGCAACTGGAAATGAAGGTCACAGGACTTCAAAATGAGCTTGGAGAAGAACAGCAGAGAAACCAAGCACTGCAGAAGGATGTCTGCCACTCTAAAACTATGGTGGAGGATCTGAAAGAAGTTATCAGCCAAACTAAGCAGAAAAATAAGAAACTTCTGGAGGAGAATCACACAGTGAAGGAGGAGTGCGGACAGTCTATGGCGAAGGCTCAAAGAAACATAGAGGATCTGAGGAAGGAGCTTCACCTGAAGACTCTAAACAGCGCTCGCCTGGAAATACAGGTGAGAGAGATGCTGGAGGAGCAGAGGAAATATCAGGTGGAGCCACAGAAAAGACACAAGCAGAGGTCTGAGGAGCAGAAACATCTGACAGAGCCTTGGCAGATGTCTCCACAGATCCAGAGCCCCGCCATAGAACCAGAGAAAGTCCTCACAAAGACTGAGGGAGGACCACAGACCAGGCAGATCCAGACTGAGGACAGACAGGGGCTCATCAGACACACCAGGATCGTCCTCACCCCCAAACACTAGGCTCCTAACGCCTTCCAACTTAAAACCTGCATTACAAAAAATAAATAAAATAAAATAAATCAAAACTGTTCTGTATCATGCTTTTTATAGTATTAGGGGTGGGACCATTCTGTTTTGTCATGACATGATTTCAATACATGGTTCAAAACAAAAACTATTTACTTACTTACTACTTGCTTACTTACTTACTACTTAATAGATACAAAGAACAACTAACAACTAACCTTTATTTCTACACAATTCACCACTTGGCATCCTCGTACAAGCAGCTATCAACCAGTTGTAAGCACTGCCTTGTGTGTTGTACAACAGGAGTCCACGATGTAGCAGCTTTAAATAACTCTGACCTTATTTTATTCACTTAAAATAGCTGCCATCATTTACTTTATATTAAATGGATCATGTTCTCCGCCGTCTCTAGAGGTTCGTGTATTGTGGAGTTGCAGGGCTGAATCCACATGAATAATAATACGATTTTTTTTCCCCTTTTTTCACAATACACTAGTGGCTACAGATGAAAACAGCCCTTTTGAAAGCTCCTGTGCTAATATCTCCATCACCTCAGCACTATGGTCCATTATAAATCAGTGAGCTACTCTGATGATGCCCTTGGATGACGGTTTATAGCCAGGAACTGACTCAGATTTTATTCTGCCTTTTCAGCGCACACCTCAGATATGGAGACTCCTCTTGTGTTATAACAGAAGCTGGGCATATGCTGTTTTACTGCACAATCAAATTCAATGTCGTTCCTCAGCAGAGAAAGATATGGGCATGGGTGAAGGAAAGGTTAGTAAGCCAACATTTAACTCTGTTTCCTCTAGGTTTTGTTTAGAGATCAGGTAAAGGTTATGAGAGCCCATAGTCACAGTCCGTGCAGTCACTTTCTTATAATATTTAAATGTGTTAAATGTTTAAAAGGTTAATAAAACCCGGGTGGCTCCATATGAAATCTTAACACTTATATTTCTTCATATTATATTTTAAATCAAATCTAATGAATTAATTCAATTCACTCTGACACGTGAAATTATATAGGTCTGCTTTACTGAACACTGAATGACATTTATTTATTTATTTTAGTCGTAAGATTTCAGTAGAAGTCACTGAAACACTTGTACATGCGCCTAAGACCACCACAACCTCAGCTTGCTGCAGGATATCAAAAAGAAATGTCTCACCGCCTGCTAACTCCTGTCACTAGGGGTCAGTAAAGGGACAAACAAATAACTGGTCATTCATTTGGTGTATTGTTGGAAATTCAAATGTATTGCTTTCCATTTGGCCCAAGCTAATATCAATATATTAGAATGAAACCAACCAGGGAGTTTGAGAGTGCAAGATCCATCTGCTGTTTGCCTTTTTGGCTTATTTAAGTCTAGATTTGGTTTATTTTAGGTATCTATTGAATGAGAATCCAACAAAATCCAATCTGTTCAAATCATAGCACTTATTCCTGTGCTGGGAAAGTGTTGTTTTAGATGTGTCTTCTCTCCATGCTGTTGTCAGGCCTTACATTTATACTTCTCCTTTTGATTGAAGACATGTTTCCTAAAAGCTCTCGAGGGCCTGGTGCGTCCTGCTCTCAGCCAGAAGAGCTGACAAACACTGCATCGCTCACAAACATGTTTTTATAAAGTTTCTGCCTCCACCTGTGCTCTCCCTTGACTCTGTGCTTTGTGTAGTTCTGGTACAACATCAACAGTGTCAAAACAGCTTTTTTAACCTCACAACTGTATGCAGCGGATGGAAAAACACTGTGCCTGTGCTGTAAATAGGCCCCCTGTGATACATAATAAGTCTTATAAGGTGTGAACATGCCTGAATCATAACTACCACCTGTGAAACTGTTGGTCACACTTCTACTATGTGAGCCAGAGCCAGACCAATGTATTTATTTACAGTTGGTTATGTACAGTAATGGATGAAGTACTCAATTTTGTTACTTAAGTAAAAGTACAGATACAAGGGTAAAAAGTTATTCAAATAAAAGTAAAAGTATTACATGAAAAAAAAATCTACTTAAGTAAAAGTATTTAAGTGTGCATTTAAAAAGTATTTCACACAAGTGCTGTTAATTTGTTAAAATCTAGTAATATTGATTAAAAAATGAAACATTTATAGCAACTAATCAGTTTCTTAATTTTTCTTATGAATTTTGTGTGTTTTTTGCTCAAAGATGAAGCTTGGATTAAAGGTCAGGTTACTACAAACTAAAATAAAATAACCCCTTACAATCATTTGAAATGTACTTTTTACTTTTTTTTGTAAAAAGTACATTTTATTAGATTTTTAGAATTTATGGGTGGAAGGGATTCCTTAACAAATAATAAATAATAATATACATGCATATACCTACAATAATGGGAACAGCAGTAACAATAACAACAGCACTAACAGTAATAGCAATAACTTTTTACTTTTTTGTCAGTTCACAAATGTAGTGGAATAGAAAGTACAGATTTTGTGAAATGAAATAAAAGGAAAAAGTATCCACTGTAAAATAAACTTCAGTAAAGTACAGACACTTAAAAATTCTACTTAAGTACATTACTTTATTACTTGTGCTTTGTTACAGTCCACCACTGGTCATGTAATCCACATTGGTTTTGGAAAATCTGTATGCTTCTACAACACAACTTTAAGATTATTATTTTCACTGTCTATTATCTCATATGTAATGCACAAAATGCCTGAAATGTAAAAGTATTAAAGTTGTACTTACAATATTTTGTATGTAATATATTTCAGGCTCTATGAAAGATTCTTTATTTATTGGGGTATTGATAATTGCAAAAGCATAAATCCAACCTAAACTCTCCCCAAAACATGGCATGAGCTCTGAGCCAGATGATTGAAAATGTACTGCAAGAATTAAACAGACAAGAGTTACATGAGTAAAAGCAGCAAAGGAACACAATAAAACACACTGGTCCAAGGCGACAGTGAACGCATCACAAGAGCTCCATGACCTGCAAAACTGTAGGCAGTATTCTCATTTAATATTGATCATATACTGCATCACCACTCATAAATTGCCCCAAGCTCCACTTATAGCAGAAGAAACTTGACACCCACATGTCTCACATAATGGCCACTCGTTGAATCTATAACCACTTTGATGCCAGAACATGCAGATAATTACATTGTGGGGACCATTACAGTTCCCTCTCAATGTCAAGGGAAGATGTAGGATTTCCGAGAAGATCTAATATACAATTTATATGGTGTGACTTTTTGGGACATGATGTCAGCTGGTCCAGAAAATTTAAATAGCTGACATTTAAAAGCTCACTCAAATGTGTCTTTGGTTCAAAAATGAATGAAGTCTTATCCATTGCACAATAAGCCCTTATGGACTATCTTTCACGTTCCCTTTTAGCTACGGTCTCTATTAAACTGGTATAAAACTGGTTTTACTACTATCTATCTTATACACCTATTCTCTCTATTGCACTATAGACTTTTCTTCACCCATTCCAACCTACATTCACTAGCCTCATTACTCTTTGCCACACTCACTCTTGCTCTGGACCATTGACCCCCCACTACCTTTCCTCCTGTACCCTCATCGCTGCATTGAGAGCTCTCATTCACACACATGTATTCTGTCCTTTAGCAACTACTCTTTATTCCTCTCCTTAGCACACCATACCTGCAGAGTTCTTGGGCTCTATGTTTCATCTGCCAGCCTCATCCCTCAGCAATGACCCTTGAGGAAGGCCCTACTCCACCTCGACCTCCTCTGTCACATCCAACTAACTACACAGCTTCTTTGTAAGTCTGTTAGAGTGGATACAAAACATAACTTGCCTTTAATATTTTGTAAGGTGATCCTTTGAAAAGATTGACACATGCAGAGAAAAACATTTTCATGTTCAGCCCTACCTGTTACTTATTTACTGTTTATTTTATGAGGACAGATACTGAATGTGAAGTCAGGCTTTCAGGGGCCCTGGTGGACAGATTCAACAAACATAGATAGACTTGTTATAATCTGATGCTGCTATTGTATTCTAAAGTGTCTATATCTTGGAGCAAGTCCCTAGAAGGGCTTTTGACAGTCCAGATTTCACTAAATGCATTATTCAATTCTAAATATGGAAAAAAATAGATTAAACACACCTATATGACACTTATTCAACACAAGTGTTTTATTTATAAAGATAAACAACAAACATCCTCTCCACAGATCATACTAATAACTTGGTTTAGTGGCTTTGATTGCTTATCTGCACGAAGATTTAATGCCATTCTGTTGAACATTCCAAAGTAATAACATCTCCAGGAAAAGCAGGCACCAGAAAAGTTAGTACATCTTAAAGAAAGTGAACTTGATAAAATGCTGAAAACTGCTTTACAGTTTTGAATGATATAGTAACAATATTGTTTGCCACTACAACCATCAGTGCTCTCTGTGTTACTAATGGGATTGAACAGTGGATACCGCTGCTGATAGTTTCTGTGTGCGTCCTGCTGGGTCACTAAAGGTGCTCCTCACTGATCGCGCTCAGTAGTTTCGTTAATGACGCCTGGGCTCACGGGCTGCTGCTGTATACCCTGATTCGCTCTTTTGATCACAGCTTTAATGGCCTCTGCAGGAACAGGTTTGGAGCTTTTCACTGATCAATGCACATTTTAGTTTCCTGCCACTGATCATTGGGGTTTCTTCACCTGCTGCATCTGCAGTTAATGTACAGAGTATGGCCCGACCGATATATCGGTTGGTCGATATTATAGGCTGATATGGGCTCTTGGAGACATATCGGCTATCATCTTAAATGTTGCCAATATGAGCCGATAGTCCACGTGGTCATATTATACCTCATTATAAAGCTTTGACTTTCTATATTGCGTCCATTTAATCCAATTTACAGACAGATAAATAATATGTGGTGGCACATCAGTATTCATCAGAGGAGTAATTTGACGCCCTACTGCCCCTGAACGCACCCCCAGACTCACATCACGTGGCACACGTGCTCTTGTTTACACCAGTGCGCAACCATAGATCTATGTGCGCGACACTAAGGCGCTGGGTTTAAATGCTCTTGTAGTCTGATCCACGATACTGACTAAAAGTAAAAGTTAACCTCAGTGCAGTTTAGGCCAGCAACAAAACTACTGCATGTTTTTATCAAAGTGCGAGTGCAGAGACAGAGAACACACACAGCTGCTGTCAACATACTGGATTATAATATTTTATGGACGATCGTTTTGAGTCAGGATTAAAAGGACACTTATTTGTGAAGACTTATGATCTAAGAGGTACCTGTGTGAGCAGTGAATGTTGCAAATGTGTTGGGTTTTAGAGCTACTTTTGTTCTTTCTCATTGATTAATGCTTAGCTACTGTAAGATACCACACATAAACAGCCTGTTTTCTCTTACACTGGCCTACTGTAAAGTGACTGTAGTGGCTGTATACACGTTACTGGACCTGCATTGATATGTAGACGAGCTGTGAATAGAGGTGTGAATGATCTGCATTTATGCATATAATTAATTACCGCCATGCGCACGCATTTATGATAGCCACTAAAGGCTAAGCGGTAATTTACTTACTTTGTTTACAGGTAAGAATGTCATGCAAAAAATCCCATTAGGCCTACCCACTGTCTTTAAATATGACCTTAAAGAGGCAAAATAACAGTAAATGTAGCCTAAATAAACCCAACATAAAATCTAATAGAGTCAAACCTAAGTTTTATAATCAGTTGAAGATTTAATTTTAACATCACTAAATATATTGGCTGTTATATCGGCTATCGGCACCTCCAAAGCCTGTTATATTGGTGTGATATCGGATCCAAAAAAATCCATATCGGTTGGGCCGTAGTACAGAGACTATAAGCTATAAGAGCAAGGCAGTAACATCCACCTCACTTATATTCAGGGTAAAAGGGATATGAACATAAAAACATGATTGCTACCTGGTAGTTTTTTATTTTTATTTTTATTTTTATAGTAATTCAATATCTAAAAATAAACATGAGTATTCTTTAGCAGACCTTGAAGTTGCATAGTTGCATACTTTAAAGGGCCCATATTATGTTATAATTTTGTTTACTCATCAAAAACATACCCGGAGTTGTGTTTTGTTTCATTCACACATGTTTAACATACAAATCCTCCATATTTAAGATGAGTTCTTCTTTCAACCAGAAAACACTCTGTTCCTTGTGATGTCATGTGGTAATACACATGCCCTAGAATTGCCAATCTCTACTAAACAATAGGTAAAAAGTATCTGTTAACTTGAAAACTATCTGTACATAACATCACAAGAGCATTTTGAGCTTTGGAGATGTAGACAGACTAATAATTATACCTTAAAGTATTTCTGTCATTCTGTTCTCATATAGGCGATTATTTCAGAGTGTCAGTCCCCAGTCAAATTTGATCAAACAGACGATAACTGTTTATCACAACTCCACTTCAGAGTGTGAGTTTGAGTAAAAACAAATTACTTCCAAACTAATCTTGCCAATGAGTTTCACATATGTTCTCCAAAACTGGTCCAAAACAGCACATGTAATTATATAATACATAGCCTGTATGCAAACAACAGCTATCAGTGGGTGTCATTTCCCATGTTCCGCACAGTTTGTCTCAGAGCCCACACAACAATGAGCTGATGTCAGGCAGGAGCAGTCATCTTCAGACTTTTATTCTCCTCATCAGATTTGCTCTTGGTGACTGCAGAAAGGATTGGCGGACAGTGACCTTGGGAAGTGTATTTTCTCCAGCTAATTAATTCATTATTCTGCTCCTCAAAGTGCCATAAATCAACCTGTCGCTGTCCAATTGGCAGCAGATGTTGAAGGCAGTCCACTATCTATTATGTTCTTGTCTGCTTGCTGCTACAAAAACTATTATGTTGACATGGATGAAGGAGTGGCAGAGGCTGATAAGCGTGGGGAATTTTAGCTGCTTTCAACTCTACGCCTCAGCAACATTGTTTGTGGAAAAGTGATTATTCATTGATTTACACCTCAGCCCACCATCAAGATTAAGTGTCGAAAAGCACCCCTTCAGCCATTCCTCAAACTATTCTTCACCTTATTATATAAAAGATCGATATTTCATAAACCAAGAGCCCACATTAAAAGAAATCTAAATTTCAATCAATGGCACAGTGAGAATTAGATCATACACTGGCCTCTGTAGTGTACTGCAGTGTGTGCACTTATTCACTCAATGTGCTGAGGTTCAATCACTTCAATTCACTGCAGGGCCACTATAGGTATGAATGTAATGTGGAGGCCACACAGTTCATTTCTATGGTCACTGAGGGCTGAGTGATTTGTGATGTTCTTTTCCGGTATTATGTTTCACTGAGACCTCCACCAAGTCATTGGATCTATCCTGCAATCATCTAGTGCTAAGACCTAAACCTGAACAGAAACTAGTCTATGTCAGCAACAGTAACAGTAATGTCTCTGTACTGACACCCTTTTTCCTTAAATCAAAACAAAAGAAAAATAAACGCTGCGCCCACTGCACTCGCAAACACCACGCCCCGAAAACACCACGCCCTGAATACACCGTGCCTCACACTAACCGTAATAACCGTAAACCCCAACCACAACTCTAACCCCTAGCCCCCAACCCTAACACAAAGCCCTAAACGTAATCCTAACCGAATTTAGTGGCTCTACGATAAACTTTACATCGGGGCGGCTTCCATAGGCGCAATGTATTTTGACTTTTGTAGGTGGCGCAATTTTTTTTAATGTCCAGTTATGCAACACATATTTTATAGAATTTTTCAGCACTTCTGAATTTGGGGCAAAATTTTTTTGCAAAAACAATATATCTGTTAACAGGGGAACAGCATATTATATGTTTTTTTAAAGCTCTCGACATTCCCCACGTCATCGTGGTGTCATTGATGAATGGCGAGCGCATCTGCACCATCTCGTCAGGGTCGCTCCCTGACCTCCCATTGACTTCCATTCATTTTAGCAGCGATAAATATGGCCCAGGCCTTGGGCGTGGATTACTGGGATACTGCTGTTCGGGCCTAAAAACTCAAATCGTTAAACGTATAACAACAAAGAAACACTACATTTTCCACCATTCTGTTTTTATCGTTCTTTCCACATCGTCAAAAACAGTCTCGCACAGGTCACCAGTCCAGTTCTCAGCTCTCAAAAGGCAGTTTTGTTTTGAAACGCTCCCTTTCCCCAGCAGCACACACAGCCCAGGCCACTTGGGCAGGACTTGACATGATCAACTTTAAAATTCTTGGATCCAGAGACAAGATCTGAGAGCTAAGTATAAACATTGTTAGGTTATCTTGGTAACAGGCAAACATATCAACCATCGTATTACCTTCCATTCAGCTCACATCCTTTTCACTAACGCAAAAGGATATTCAATACTCAGGTAATACAGAGCCAAGTAGAATACTAACAAAACCAAGGGTCACTCCAGTGTTTACCAATCCTTCATCTGACCCCATTCACCAGCCTCTCCTGACCACCCAGGAGCCTGTGTGTGACCAGGTGCGGTTTTGTTCCGGTGTGGACCTCCCTGGATTGAGCAGTACCTCTTACCTTACTTACACACCTACACACACACACACACACACACACACACACGCACACCCGCACACACACACACACACACACATACGATACACACACTGGCACTGCACCTTAATCCTCCTCTAACTGAAGGGTATTAGGACTCTACACTTCAACAAAGAACGTCCTTTAGCTGTTGTGATGAATGGCCGCGTGTTCATGACAGCAGCTGAAAAATGTAGAGACTGCACTCTCATCTCTTTTGTGGTTTAAGAGATTTCTAAGCCAAGTTGTAAACGTTTTTATTTTTTTCACCTATACATGAATACTTTATGTTTGATGCTTTTTATGTTTTTTTATTATTATTATTATTATTATTATTATTATTATTTAGCTCATGGAGGAGATAGGACCATTAATTTTATGACATTTAGTACATAAACTGCTCAGATATTTTAACGTTGGTTTAACTACACCGAACTGGCCTTAAAAAGAAGAAAAATAATGAAAAAAATCCTGACTCTAACGCTTTAATTAAGTAGTTACAAAGCCTTTATCAGTCTTAAAGGTGCACAGTGCAAATTTACTGGAAGAGGGTCTGCCACAAGCTTGTTTCCATGAAGATATTATTGCTTGCCATTATTTGCCAAAAAGGTTTCACAGTATGTCATTAATCATCTATGTTGCATTTATTCATTTACAAATGTTTTACTACGAAAAACATGCATGCCTACAGTGAGTGAGCTCACCTTTCCACAGATCTGACCTGGAAGCATTGCGGGCTTGTCTCCATGGAAATAGATCAGTTTAATGTCATACTGTGGAACATTCTAGACAAAGCAATAACATTTCCATGAGGATAAGCTGGTGGTAGACCCTCCACCAGAAAGTTACACAATGGACGTTTAATAAATTATGAAAAAGCTCATTATAAATTAAGTATTTCTTCACACTTAAAGGTACATTAATGTGTAGTTATTATAAAGTGTAACCAGTTACTGCAGAATATTCCAGAAAAATAGCAATAACATCTCCATAGCGACAAGCAGGCAGCAGACCCTCCATCAGAAAAATTACACAGTGCACCTGTAATCTATTTAACATTTTCCAGAGCAGATCCAGAGTTGTTGGCGTCCTTATTGCCTGGTTTCACTTTGTTATCAGCACTACAGCACATGGATACAGTCAGAGATGCTGCATTCACTAATAGAAGTTTTAGTGCTGACTGGAGCGATATAATGGGCTTAGTCAACCAACTCCGATTGTGCTCTTTGTGTCTATAATGTAATGTTTTGTGCATCTGGGGAAATACAAATCTGTATGTCACGGCACATCAGAAAAAAGCAAGAACAAAGCTGTTTTGAGTGGCTTGTGTATGGCAGGCTGTCATTGAAATGACAATCCAAAAACAGAAGATGATGAACTGTTCTTCCTCATGCACGCAGTCAAGCAGAGACCCTGGCAAATATATTATACAAACACACAGACAAACAAATAAATATAGATGCAAATGACACTTCTGAGTTCACTGTTTCAAATTTGTGCAGATTTATTTGTCTTTTTTCCTTTTTTGTTTTTTTACAACATAATTATAGCTTTTGTTGTGTAATATTAACTGAATATAGATCAGGAGTTAGACAAAGTAAATGGATCCAAATATTTGTATAGATTTGTATTTTTTCAACAATTAACACAGTGTGAGTCACAGCAAGATAGTACATAACTTTATGGGACAGCGAGCGTTTTCCCCTCTCCATTGTCACTTTGGCCTTCAGAGATCAAAGTTCTCCTTCTTTCTACAAGCAATAAAGTTACTGAGTCTGTCTGTCTGAGCTTGTGCACCAGTGCTAGCTAGCTTCTTTTATTTCAAAGGGACTTGTTTACCAGCACAAAACAACTCACCTGTTACCCCTGTAATCATTCTAACTAAGTCAGTTTTTTATGGTCAGATTACGTTAAAATGAAGAATAATCTGATTAAAAGTCTAGACAGAGCGTACTTACAGTTAGCATCACACCCCCTGGAAATGTTGATGACATCAGCTGCAAAGTATTAATATAGAGTTATGTAAATTTTGCTCTGTGCAAATGTTATTCATTTCCATTTAATTCAGCAAAAGAATTAAGGCTTGAAGGGAAAAAATCCAGACAAATCAAACTTGCAAGACATTACCAGCATTACATTCTGAAGTGAATGTACCTTCATTTAAATGTCCCATCATCCTCTCTGTCCTCGTAACATCTGCTTGTAGCGTCTGAGTGACTAACTACGCTAAAGCACTTGATATAATGTTTTACAGCGAGCAGGCTTCTGTTCAGCCCATCACATGAATCAGCTCTCTGCATCTGTCGCTTGGCGTGAAGCGTGTCATGCTCAGAGTGAGAAAGAAAGGAAGACAAATGCACCATGACGAGCCACTGTGACAAGAGCATTCACAAATCGACAAATCTACCATGGGAAGTTAAATTTTCACTTAGAATTTGTATGCTGTGCTTATTTATCATAATCATTGTAAGGTAACTGCTAGGTTTTCAGAGGCAGACCTGCAGGTAGTATGGCCAAGGGGATTAAAGTGAGTATATGAGATGGCCAGCTGATCTAAGGTTTGAGTTAAAGTCAAGGGCAAAACTGGTTTGACTACTTATTGCTTTATTGTAAAACTGTCCTTAAAGTTAAAGGGGACAGAGTGTATAAAATCAACTTTATGAACTTTTAACCCTATTATAGTGGTGTTCCCTCACCATTTGTTTACTCAAAGTTATGTTTTGATTGATTAGTGTTGATTAATGCATGTTTAAGGTAGATTCTATTGTCCTTGTAGGGAAATGTGTCCTCTGCATTTAACCCATCCTTCAATACCTGAGCCTGGGGACCCATCTCCACAATCCTGTATTATCCTACATTCAAAGCCTGATCAATCAAAAAAAAAAAAAAAGACAAAAATCAGTCTACATGTATAACATGTAGACTTTAAAATGACGCAATTAAATTAAAACCTGCCACTACGAAGAGGCGGGGACTGCAGATTTGCAGTTTTACACAGGAAGTCAATGGACCTGTGTATTATTAAAGGTTGTATAGAGAATTTTCCAAGGAAGGAGAAATCCATATCTATAAGTAGAAACGCCTCCTTCCATCTCCTCCTTACGCTGCTTGTTTACAGCCGGTGTGCATTCAGAATCGCCATTACTGTTGTAACTATACTGTACGTTTTCAAATGATAAGCAGAAGTTTCCTGTCCAGAAGTAATTTAGCGACCAACACGTCAGTCTTTAGACCCTCTGCTTCAGTGCACGCCATTGCTGGAAGGAATCTCCGAGAATCACCTTAGTTTAGCTTCGCTCCTTTTCCCCTTCTCTTCTTCTTTCAACGATCTCAAAAACTGACTTTCTTTTGCAGCTAACTGGTAGTGGATTCTCATCTGCCATTGCAACAAACTTTGTGCAAACTGCGAGGAAGCTGCAGTTGGAAAAAGCCGCTAAGAACCGCTGTGTTGGTTGAGTAAACAGCATCTTGTGTCTGTGGAATGTGTGAGAGGTGTACGTAAACCATGTAATCCCAGCGCACCGGCAAGTCAGCTAGAAACGTAAGGAGTTTGATTAACAACCTAACAGCCAATAGATTGTTTATCTGCCCCCACCACATCCACAGTTGGATTTTCATTCTTTTTTTTTTGGTAATTATAATTACAAGGCTGCTGCATTTCTATAATGCTATCACTGACAATTAAAAAAAAAAAAAAAAAAATCCTCCATACAACCTTTAAAGCACTTTCAATATTGCTGGCTAGCTCTACAATGAACATGTAAAATAATAATATTTTAGTACTAAATACCCAGAAAAAACATAATATGTCTGCTTTATGAAATCATCTCTTTCCTTTTTAATATGAGTCTCATATCATTTCATCTGTTACAATCAATTTTTATTGTCAAACTGGACACACATGCTGCAGCACTATCAGCAAAATAACAATGAGATACATGGGATGAACGAGTATATCCTTCCATTCATGCGGAACAGCTTGTAAAATCGATTTTATTTTCTACGACTGGACGCCTGCTGTTTTGAGAAGATGGTGCATTCTGACAGGCTGAGGGAGGTGGTGTTCCTAATATCATGCACACTGGGTTCACAGCAGCAGCACGAGAATGAAGTGTGTGATGCCCCCTCACTTTGTGGAGTCCAGGAGAGACCACGAGAGGAGGAGAAACCAAGTCTTATCTCAGGACTAAAGTTATTATAGAGGAACCAGAATGAGCTGCAGCCTCTCACACTACCTCTGCCAAAGCCTTTTACTTCTGCTGCTTAATTGCATTGAAGGTTTCTATTGTTCACTTTTATCTGCGAGCTTTTCAATCCCAAAAGCTTTTTCTATTCACACTGTGTGCTGTACAGAGACGAAAACGCCACAATTTGTACTTCAATAAAGCTAATTAACGAAGAAGAATAAATACAGTTGGTACAGTCGTAATAAAAATTGATGAACTTGTCAGAGTGATTTGATAGTGATATGTAGATTAGTGAAAATTGATTTTCATATGAGTGACACTCGGTATTAGCCACAAAAAGTGCTGACTCTACACAAGTTTTGCAATTGGACTTTCTCAAATAAAACAACAATAAATTATGATGCATTACTATAATTGATTGATCGATTTTTATCTAAATAACCCAGATTAATTGCTGACTCAATTTGACATACTTCCTCCATTAATCTCGAGAGTAAGGCATTGTCTGTGTTCCTCAAAGTTTTGTATAAAGTTGTAGTTTACAAAAATACATAAAAAAGAAATTACTTTAATGACTTAATTTTAAGCTTCAGTAAATTTCCTTTACCCCTAAAATATAATGCAAAAGCTTCTTGGCTGAATCAGTGTAAATTCTATAATCCATACAGAACAATCAACATGTGAGCCAGAAACTAGTAAGATTCTAGTGAGTTACTACTTCTCCTAAGGTTTTTTTTTTATGGGAAAACCAGTTTTGGTCACTTTTTCCAAACTATATATGGACTATGTGGCCACTGCATTCATGCATTTATTCAGTACAGGGCCCCATCATAAATTCCATGGAACAACTTGGCCACTTCAGGTGCCAGTACTTTCTCAATGTGTCTTTTATTCAAATGTGAACACAGGTACAGTCAGGGTACCCTCCGCATGAGGCACACAAGCCTGGAAAGTTTTATGTTAGAAATAGCCTTAAATTGCTGTGTTTACACTTACGGCTTCTCTGTTTTTGCCATTTGAACCAGATAGAAAGTACTTGCACTTGTTTCCTCTAAAATGTTCATATACAACAGTTCCACCGCAGCAGCGGTAAACCATGAGTCAGCCTGAGTGAACCCAGTGTCAGGATCTCACCGAGTTTGTCCTTTTGGAGGTGAGGGGCTTTCAAGGTCTAAACTTTTGCAAGATGCTGAAGTTATTTTCCTGTGCTTTTTGCAGAGAGAGGGAGTGTGTGAGTATCTGCAGGGAGCAGCACTGAGCACATTATGAAGGATCCTGACTCTGGAGATGGCTGGGAAGAGGAGGTCTGGAGTAATGAGTCGCTGAAGTTTAGTAGAATGAGAGAGAGAGAGAGGAAAGATGGGCAGGAGACAGAAAGGAGATATGGGAATTCTTCCTAGCATTACTTTTAATATTAGCAAGACAGACCTTATTTTTATATATTAAGGGTCCTATATTACACAAAATAGACTCTTTTAAGCCATGTTATAATGCTGTTACCTCATCAAAGTATTGTTTCATTCACACATATTTAATAAAACTGCATTATTAGTCTGTCTACATCTCCAATGCTCAAAATGCTTTATTCCACTTGTGATGTCACATGGTGGTAGTTTTCAAGTTAACAGTTACCTTTTACCTTCCGTTTAGTAGAGATTGGCAATTACAGGGTTGAAACAATCAAAATGATTCTAGTGAAGGTGTATGGAGTTTAAAAACACAGTGGAGCACTTCCTGTATTATCACATGACATCACAAAGTAGAAAAGAGTGTTTTCTTTTTGAGAGAAGAACTTGGTCCAAATTTGCAGGGTTTGTGTGTTTAACATGTGTGAGTAAAAAACAAAATCATAACTCCAGGTATGTTTTTGATGAGGAAACAACATTATTACATAGGTCAGAAAATAGCACAATATGGGCCCTTTAAACATTTTGTTAGAGCATCAAAAATTGCTTGAGAGATTTTGGTTATATTTTCTCTCTGTTGTTCCTGCCCCTGCATGGTATTTATAATTTGGTATGTAATTACCTGGCCTATATAAGTGGAGGGAAAAGGTGCACTCGGGAGTTGCAGTGTGGAGGCACACAGACTTAGAGAGATCTCTGCTGAGTTTTCAAGATGCCACAAACATTTCAACCATAGCCTACACTGCACGAAACAAGTTTGGCCGTTACAATAATGATATTCAGAGCAGGCAGAATTGTAATTGTGGAATGAGATTGAGCTGCAGCAAAGAGGGCATGTCTCTGTGGCAAACACTCTTTTCTCAGCAAGACAGTCTCATGTTAAATTTGTGGGTTGTAGCTTTTTGTGTGACCTGCATGCTCTGCTGTGGTGGGTTTCCTCTGGGTACTCTGGGTTTCCCCATGTATCTGATATATTCACAGTAGGCCTCCTTCAGCTAAAGAACTCCAAACCAAGGTCCTTCTCCAGATCTTAAGATGGGCCCCTGTGTGCTGCAGTGCTCGCCTTGACAGGTCTTATTGAAGAATGGATCAAATACAAAGGACAACTTTAACTTCGGGGACAATAAAAAGGTTTACCTAGAAGGGCTCATATTACACTATTTTTGATCAATGTTATAATGTCTCCTCATCAAAAACATACCTGGAGTTGAGATGTCATGTGGTAATAGAGGAAGTGCTGAACTGTGTTTTTGAACTCCATACACCTTTTGGATGATTTCAGCCCTGGAATTGCCAACCTCTGCTGAACTATAGGACCTTTGAATTTAAACAATAAAACATGATATACCTTTTCTCCTTGCTTCATAAATGACATACAACTTTCAAACTGTTGCTAATCATCTTCATGACAGCAGGTTATTTCCAATTTCATCCTCTGCTCACATAAAGACTGCTGCACAAACAGTCCACCTCCACAGTGACGCAGGACGTGCTCTCTCTCACAGCCTCATTATGGACAGGAATCAAAACCAATCCACGAGCCCAGGCATTTGAGGCACCCACTTGGCACCCATCATGCTGTTAGGCCAGTCACCTGTCTGTGCCTATAACCGCCACCGCTGCACGCATGGATACGTTATGACAAACTTGAGCTTAAGAGACACAATTAGACAGAGGTGAAGGCGGGTAGTTATCGGTCAGAGGGAGGCAGAATGACAGCTAAAGGAGAGGAGGAAGAGGAGGAAGAGGATTAAACATGGGCTCAGTCAGAAGCACGGGGAAGCGGTGTTGTCATCTTTCCAGAAAGCAGGTTTTCCAGGTCAGGATGCTGCAGAGAAGAGCATGGATTTATACTGGGGCTGCCTCAGGAGAGCAAGGGCTGTCCTACATTAGGCTATGAGCGCAGTGGACACAGGAAAGATCGTAATAAAAAAAATAAATAAATAAATAAAAGACTCATAATTAACTGTATTTTCACTTTTTACATTTGGTCAGCATAGATAGTCCTGACAAGTGAATAGCATATTAAGAATAGAATTTACCTCTTTTTCCCAGAATTTAGACTGGCCCAAGAAATGTTAAGACGATGTAGCTAGATTATCTGAACTTTTCTCTTGGTTTTTCCCATCCTAGGCTGGTCACAACTATTTTCTTTACTTTGCCATAACTTATCAGAAATTAGAACTGGGTCAAAGCTGGATTATAAAAATTAAAGTGCTAACAATGATTTAAGGTATTAATTCAGTAGTTACTAAGCCTGATCATTCTTACTAAAGTAGTTATTCCTTATCAATTAAGTCTTTCTTCATGCGTTGTGAAGGCAAATTAAATGTATTTAATAAATTGTACATGGGTGGTGTTGAAGTTGTGTATGGGCCTTGTTTCCTCACCTGTGCATTGTGGGATTAGAGTTACCAGGTCGAGCTCATATGTCTTTGGTATGTTAATGAGGACACACTCTGAGCTGCATATAAAGGACACTTTGTCTGCAGTGCGGAGACTCTGAGAGGATGATGGGATTTCTACTTGGTTCTATAAGTGTGAGTTTTGTCGTATATTTAGTTGAGGGAGTGAGAAACAACAAAACAAAACAAACGGGAGAGTATAATGATGAAGAAACTCAGACTTGGAAGTATTTAATCTTTGAAAGCTGTAGTTACTTTCTCCACTCTAACTATAATCATGTTTTACTTGACTTTGTTTTAATCATGTTCTGACTAAAAATATGCATCTGCTAAACATACGGCGCAGCAGAATCTTCCCCACGTTACTAAATGGGTCGACTTTGAGAAGAGGAAAGACAGCAGCAGTGGGATTAGATCTGACATGAAGATTTTTAGTCAAGGGCCTTTCTCTGTGAGCAGGATTAGGAGGTTAGGGAGCCAAAGCCAGGCTTAGCCCTGCTTGTGCCGGCCATCACAATGACTCAAAGGGATGCTGTGTCAGCTTCAGTAAAGAAAGGGATTCATATCTGTGAAGGTACATTTAAAGTGGAACTAAACTCTAAATCAACCTTTTTGCGACTAAACTGTGTACATGGTGTTTTAATGGTATAGTTTTTTTTTTTGTCAGTCTGGTGTTTCTTATTACAAACACCTGTCTGCAGAGGGAGAGTTTGAAGTGTGGACAAATCACACTGTTCCTTATACCTCCATACACCACTCCTCCTCCACCCTCACTCTCCCCTTTAGTCCTCCAGGTACTGCCCAATTAACAGTTCTAGTGTTTAGTTCCACTTTAAGTAAAGCTAAGATAGTGGTTTTGCTTCATAGGAGGTAGTTTGATCTTGGACCCCAATCAATTTTGTAGGGTGCTTAATATTTGTATGTTTTTTGTTTTTATTTGGGGTGCTACTTTTGTATTAAAGAATGACACAGCACAGTTTAATATACAAATTTTCCTTGTTAGTAATGTAATGTGAACAGATTATGTCAAGTTTTGTTTTGTTTTTTCAAACTTCTTGAGTACAGATTTTGAAGTATATTTTATGTTTTTTCCTTCCTGCGCCAACAGTTCTGAATTTAATGTATGTTAATTTGTCATTACCATTCATGCTGCTGCGCCATAGGAAACGCATATAAAATCTATTCACACTTTTCAGCTCAAATCATGACTCCTTCCAGTATATGTCTCAGTGCAACTAATACTTTCTTTTTAGCAGTATTTTGGGTCATATTGATAATGTTAAAAAAAAAATTCTTGTTTAAATTTGAATAATATTGCTTACACATACCAGTCAATGTGCATTTCCAGCACATACCTCTTCTTTGTGTCAGTCTGTCTGTCTCTTGGCCTAAATATAAACAACTTGTCAGGTTTGAACAGCTGTGGACTTTGCAGAAATATCCTCCCCAGAATACATTCAGCGGAGACCTGTTTTTCAATAGTCTCTCCACAGAACCACACTTACATTTTTTAACCTCCCTTCCTTGCACTCCCCTTGGAAATTAATTGCTTTTGAGTGAATTGCCTTTTCTTTCAGTGCGAGCCTAAATCATTGCATGTGCTCGCTAACCTATTTACCTGCCCTCTTAGCTTCCCTGAGGACAGTGCACCTCTCTACCCTGCAGGATGGCATTTTTCTTACTGTTTCAAGAATCCTTAGCAAGAAAAATAAAGGCATCACCAGCAGAAGCAAACACTGCAGTTTTCCTGCCAAGTTTCGCAGTAACATCAGAGCCAATTTTCTTCCTTTAATTTTCAGAATCTTCAAAAACATGAAAAATTCACTACAAATAATATTAGAGTCAATAGTCTCTTAACTTCCTGGTACAGCTGCTGGTTGTCAGGAGAGTGAGAAACAGCACATGGAGATATCTCCCAGCCACTTGCTGCATCACTACTGCCCAATCACAGCTACTGCAACATTCTTACATGCTCTACTTTTACTCTATGTGAAGTATAACTCACCCGTATTTACATATTATATTTTATACTGTAATGCATGAGCTACTGTGAGCTTATTTTCCTTGTGGATCAATAAGGTTATGTCTATACAATTACACAAACAAGTGATGTGTGGATAAATGACATTGAAGAGGAAATGTAAAACCAATATGACAGATCAATATTCAATTAACAGCACCCAAAATAAAAACTCTGACTGTGATTATTAATAGTCAGATGTAGCCAAAATTCTTGACATTTTTAAAGAGAATTCACTAAAAGTAAAAAAAAATGTGATTAGTATTTTGAGTAAATAAAGGATAAATGCATATCTGAATGTAGTTTAATAATGATACAGATAATATTTAAATAAAAATATTTCAAATAAACCAAAAATATATTCTGATGGTCAATTTTTTTCTCATGTATCACCTTGTAAGCTTTTGTGACTTGAAAGTAAAAAAGTATGATGATAAAACAACTCAACTAATTGCTTAACTAAAATTAATGGTATGAATATCTTTCTTGTTAGAGGAATCTGGTTTTTCAATTCAGTGAAAAAAGTCAAACCAAAGCTTTAACATTTGCTGATCTTCAGCTCTTCTCTAAAGCTGGCTCCATCACTTTTATTTAATTAAATTTTACTTCATACTGTACTGCAGCCATGGAGAGCAGAAGGGACTGTGCTCATGTAAAATTGTTTGATTATTGTTTGCATAAAGTTACAAAACTGCACTGTCTGCATGAGGTCACCATCTGCCATCTTGTTCAGTACTGTATGTCAGCTTGAGTGTGACGAGATCCAATGTATTAATGAGCAGTTTGAATGGAGTTTTATATGGGCTGTGCTCTACCTGCTTACACAGCATTTTCAGTCATCCCCCACTGGTAAAAATGAATCTGTGATTGGGCCTAAAACATGGGTAGAAAAAGTTCAGATATTTGATATAGCACTTTTAGACAACTTAAATGTACTCTATTGCACTGTCAACAAGCAACAAACTAGACAGCAGCTCCATTGGCATACATGTGCGTCATGTTTTAAGAATCTGTAGCCTCAAATCATTGTGCATGCCTTTGAAAGAGTTGGTGTTGGTAAAGATATGTCACACACACTGAACAATACCTGCTTTTGATTCACACCACCCACTGCAGCACAAACTTTGAGTCATTCGGACATTACGACACAGGGCCCAAGTGATTCCTACAAGCGCAGAGGGAAAGGAGAAAGAAGAACAACATGTGCTGAAAGCCCTCTCCGTTTGTGGATATCCTAAATGGGCTTTCAATAAAACTAAGAGAGCAAAGAAACAGGACAACAGAGAACCAGAACCCAGGAGAAAGGGTGTAACTATTCCTTACCTGGCTGGTGTTTCTGAAAAACTACAGAGGATCTTCAGACAACATGAAATCCCAGTCTATTTCAAACCCACAAACACTTTAAGACAGAAACGATCCATCCTAAAGACAAAACACTGAGCCACAAACAAAGCAATCTACTCCATTCAGTGTAGTGAAGATTGCAGTGAGCGCTACATTGGAGAAACAAAACAGCCACTTCACAAGAGAATGTACCAACACAGACGAGAGAGCCAGAGTGGACCTCAGTCTGCCGTACATCTCCACCTAAAAGCCACGGGCCACTCCTTTGAGGACAGTGAGATTCAGATCTTGGCCAGAGAAAAGAACTGGTTTGAAAGAGGAGTAAAAGAGGCTATTTTTGTCAAGAAAGAGCATCCTTCCTTGAACAGAAATGGAGGTCTCAGACATCATTTGTCTCCCATCTATAACTCTATCCTCAAACCTAAATCAAAACAAACAGAGAAAACAATAGGGCAGCCAGGTCAGGTCCAGAGGTGTGAAAACACCCATTATGACCCTGAATGGTTATGCTAACAAGACCCCACTCCCACTCCATATTGAATAGGCCCACCTAAGTAACAGAAACTGTAAACAAATAGTCTCAGAGTAATTTCATTGTAGTTAGCTCCTCCTTCAGGCAGATATAAGGCAGTGTCCACCAGCGTCTGACCAGAACCAAATAAACTTTTGTCTTGTTGACAAATTGAATTTCTCCTTTTGCCATCGATTCTACCTGGATGACTGAGGGATTCTACACATGTTAGCTACTGTTAAATCACTCCAGTTAAGAAAAGCACTCCAGCCACCATTATATTGTGTTTTCATCTTTAAACCCAAAATGTGCTCTACAGACTTGAGCACATTCACTGTGAGTGTGTAAAATGTTGCACAGACCTTTTGAGAGAAGCCAGAGCTCCAGTGACCAAGCATCACTACACAAACGAGGTGACACAATAATTGTCTAAGGGCTGCAAAAAGATTGCTCATGTCAGTGTGTTTGTATCTCTGCAGGACTCAGTGTAGACTCCAGCATAGCAAAGTGGACTGGACTATAAGTATTAGCTCTTTGCCACACAGGTTAATGTAATGTACAACACTTTGGCTTCTGAAAGCACTGAATGTGGCTGAGCTTTAAAGTCACTGCTGCAGACTGTAGCGCTAAGTGCCTCCTGTCAAACCTCCATGTTGTTGTTACTGAGATCTGTCACAACAAAGTGCTGCCTCAGCCACACACAGGCCCACAGGTTAACAGTGTGCACGTATAGTCACACACAATACTGGAATACTGTAAATGACATGGCGTCGGGCTTCCTATCCATCATGTGGTCCTCAGCTGTCTGATGGTGGGAGCTAATTTTATAAGACGTGTCAAATATACAAATCTGTTCCCTGTTCTTCAAATAGGTAAACGTTGACATCTCTAAACACGATTTCTATTGTAGGTTGTAGTCTATATAAATGTATCAAACAAAATGTGACTGAGTGATGTGGGGTCAGCTCAGGATAGATGACTACAGCTTTTAACAAACAGTGAACCCACCATGTCTATATGTCTAGACGTACAGATAAAGAAGACAGAGACTTTGAAAAAGCATCAAAGAGGCAATTTATGTCAAAGCAAAACGCGCTCACAGAAACTAATGTCAGAGCCGCTATCAAAGCCATCCCTCACCCTCACACTGTCACTGAGCCAGCATGTCTCTGCCACTGTTGCTAATGGTGACGTTGTGTCATAACAAAAGCAACTCTGAGACCAAGCAGTTTTATTGAACTGTAATGAGTCTCTTCTAGTTTGGGGGTAAATGCTCTCACCATGCAGCCTCATAACTCTTTTCATAATAGTATCTATAAAACAAATTCATAGTTTGGTTACTCTGTGAGCTTATTACATTTACAGTATTGAAAGCGCTCATTAAGTTCAACAGTGACATATATCCATATTGCAACACCAAAATTAATTTCTGAAGTTGGTGCTTTTAATGTATTTATAACTTTTGTACAATCAGGACCTACCTGGGGCCCATCAACCCCAGATATCACCACACTAAATGAAACTGAAAAAAGAGAAAAGCCTTACTATTCACTGTGCCAATGAAACACCTTTAGTTAGTCCAGAATGCTAAAACCAAATTTTAGGACTTTGTCAAAGAAATGAGTCACACTACAAAACCCTTCTGCTAAATCCAAAGGGTGAAACAGTCAACTGTCAAGGAGCTCCTCTGAACTACTAGAGGGCTGTTTACTTTCCTTTTACATAATAATGCATTGTTATGAAATAAATGTCACTTTGTATTCCTTCTTAAAGTTAACTGGGTTCACCCTGGAGGGAAAGAATGGATTAAAATGCCTTAATAGCTCTTTAGGCTTTACAGAAGATGCAGAAAATTACTTTTGGACTCAATTTGCCTTTTTCTCTGCTCTTGACAGTGATTATCATAAACCATTTTAAAAAGACTGCAGGACAAGTTTTACTCCATCAACTTTCTTACAACCAATTATTGTTGCACGACTGTAGTTTTCCTGAATCCTGACTTGGACTTATGTCTGTAGCCATTTTGACTGTCTTTTCCTCAGCTCCAGTGTTGACCTGCTTCTCAAATGACACCCTTGAATAATTCCAATTAATGTGGAGTCTCTCAGGGAGAAGTCTAATTACTTTTGGGCTGACTTTGCTCCAGTGATGGCTCAGGCTGTGTTCCTGTGGGCATCCCCTCCAGTAAATAAGAACACAATTATCGTAACCCTGCACTTTTGCTCAATTACAGACTATGCTTTATTCTGTACAGCATGTGTGTTTTTAATCGGCATTACCTCTGCACCCAGTCTGATTGAAGAGACTGGTGTGGTGCACAGTAACAGCGTTCACCATGACTATAGTGCTCATTATCTGTTAAACATATTCATCGCCGTGGCTCATGCAAAAAGGGCTAAGTCTGCAGCAGATTTACTCTCACACTGAGTGGAGTAGGTGGCCATAAATGTATGGTTTTGAATGCTTTATTTTTATGACCTTCTACAACAATACATTTGAACAAGAAGGCTTATAGGCAATTGTGAAAGGAATACAAAATGCATTGGCAATTGTGGGTCTGAATAACATTAGGGTAGTCAGTATATTTTAAAAACACGGCTGAAATACAGTGGTGGACCGTAACAAAGTAAAAGTAATAAAGTACTGTACTTAAGTATACATTTTAGGTATCTGTACTTTAAGTAAATACATTTTAAAGTGGACACTTTTTACTTTTACTTCACTACATTTTAGAGCAGGTATCTGCACTTTCTACTCCACTACATTTATTATTGTGTGAGACCTGCTGAAATGAGGAGATCCAAGTGGCCTTTATGTATTGCTGATTGGTTATTGATGTCGGTTGTTATTTTTCTAATAATAATAATAATTTGGAACATACAAAATTAATTCATGAAATATCACAACACAAAATAGAAAATGCAAACATTCTTGAGTTTTGGTTGCAAATTGTGTAATAAATAGGTCTATGCATTAGTAAAAATATAACATTTCCATTAAACAAACCACTTTTTTCAAAGCAAATTTTTTATGCTTTGTCACATCATCTTTCTCCTTCAATGTTTCAATGGATTTAGAAAATCACATGGGTTTCCATTTTCACACGATTTTCTATTTAAATAGTGCTTAAGCCTAATCCTTGCTCACTGTGGCCAAAAGCGAGAGGTAATAACTTCTGGGGACCTTTTGAATGAGAGCTGGCAGCAGCCCATTCATAAGAAGAAGCAGGAACAAAGTGACAGAAAGGTAAAAATACTCAAGGTTATCTGTTTGCCTGAGCCTGTAACCTTTTCTCCACCATTAACTTTAAAGGCCCAATATTACGCAAAATGGATTCTTGTGAGCTTTAGGCCATGTTTTAATGCTGTTCCCTCATGAAAAACGTACCTGGAGTTGTGTTTTGTTTCATTCACACATGTTTGAGTAATCCTTTATTATTAATATGTACACATCTCCAAAGCTTAAAATGCTCTGTTCCACCTTGTGATGTCATGAAGCGGTAGTTCTCAAATTAACAGCTAATCTCTTCAGTAGAGATGGGCAATTTCAGGGCTGAAATTATCCAGATTCCAGTGAATTTGTATGGAGTATAAAAACACAGGGGAGCACCACATGACATCACAAGGTGGAACAGAGTGTTTTTGGTTTGAGAGAAGAACTCAGCCTAATATTGCAGGACCTGTGTGTGTGTGTGTGAATGAAACAAAACTCCAGGTATGTTTGTGATGAGGAATCAACATTATAACAGATCAGAAAATAGCGTAATATGGACCCTTTAACCTGAAGTTTTCACTGTGTTTGCTTTTGTCGTTTCTTTCTGTTGGTTAGCAATTACGTCCTTTGACAGACTAAATAACAATGCCCTGGTGGGCTTGGAAAAACATCTTGAAAAATTAATCTGGGGGTTTCATCTCCAAGGTGACACAAAAGAGCAGTAAGTGTTTTTCATTTGTTTTCTAGCCACCTTTTGTGTTCTTTGTCATTGATTTTGTGAAAGTATTATACAAATGTGAATTAGATTGTCAAACAAAAAAGCCAATTTTTTTTTTTTTTTTAACTTTAAATACTCATAGATCGTAAAGATTGCAATGTATTGTACTGTAAAAACAAAAACAGTAGATAGACAGTATTAGTGGTAATAGTGATGCGCTTTCCATTCAGTACATTTTATTTATACAACTAATATTTTAACTTCAACTAAGTGCCACTATTAACAATTATCTTTACTTAAAGATGCACTATGAAACTTTTATGGTGGTCTGCCAGCTGCTAATCCCCATGGAAATGTTAATTCGTAGCCTGGAATGTTCCACAATATATCATTAATTGTTTGTGTCTGTGTGACATTTATTGTCATTGTGACATTTATTCAACTACTAGCGTTTATAATGCTAAAAAACAAGACATACTGTAAGCAAAGTCCCCAGATCTCTCTTGTAACTTAACCTGGTGGCATTATCTGCTTGTCTCCATGGAAATAGATATGTTAAAAGACCATACTGTGGAACATTCATGGAATTAAATAACATACAGACATGCAGCCCGTGGACCCTTAAAAGTTAGACGTTAGACAGTGAACCTTTAATTACATCTACCATGTCAACATATAGCATTTTAATTTCAAAAACCAAAGCAGATAATGTGTGTAGCCTGACCTCACCTCAGCAGCGTGTCTATAATGTAACTCTATTTTCAGTGGCAATACAAAGCCTGGGGCAGAGCTGTAATCCTCTGTATTTTGATCACAATGTCGAGTCTGCGACACGAGAATGGATGAAAGCAAAAGTGAGCATTTTTCAGCTTTTTGTTTGTGCTTTTGGCTTTTTGGACCATAAGAAAAGATGGCCATTATTCAAAAACTAGAATACAATTGTTTGTTCAGAAAAATACACCTATTTCCAGTAACAAATAATGCTATCAAACACATTATCATATCATCATTTTAAGTAAGATGTGACTGACATTTTGACAAAACACAAAAGAGAACTGTTGTTACACTCATTATACTTTGATTTCCTGCTGATTAAACTATATATTTCTTCTTCATGGCATCTCTGATACAACAAGCAAAAGAAGCAAGAAAGGACTTGATCAGGCTTTACAAGGACCAAATTGTAGTATGTGCCCAGATCCAAGCCTTATTAGTGCCTAGTCCAATGAGGTTCATTTGGTCTTCCAATAATTTAATAGATTCTTTTTTCAGACCAAGGTTTAGTTTGTTTTCATACCTGACAGTTTCAACTTCTCACTAGCCAGAAAAACAAATTAGGGGTATAACAGAAAGAGTGCAGAGGGCAATGAGAAAACACAATATAAACACACTTGTAAAACCATACAGACAATTCAGGCAATTACTCGTCCACCCAAAAGATAAAAAAGAACCAGACCACAAATGTAATGTGAGTGTCTGTGGACACTGGTGTGTGAATATGTGTGTGAATGGGTGAGTTGGTCCTTGTTGTAAAGCGCTTTGAGAGCCTTGCAAGTGGAAAAGCGCTATATATATACAGTCCCTGACAAAAGTCTTGTCGCTTATCCATTTTGTAGAAACAAAAGTTTATAACCTGACTTTAAAGTAATCGATTGGTTTTAGAAATGTCTCATATGAAAGCTAAAACCCTCCCAAATTATGCTCAATATACTAAAATAAATTTGCTTCACTGAAGAAAGATTGATCATTTAATGAACACAGAAAGGTCAGATTTTGGCAAGACAAAAGTCTTGTCGCCTTGTCATATGATGCACCCAATCCTAGATTACAGCCTCACCTGTGATCAGTTACTGATCAATCAATTAGTGGGTGTGTATGAAAAGAACCCCAGCACACCAGACCTTCACATCAACTGCAACTTGACCTCTGACAACATGCCTAAGATCCACCCTGAGACCAAAGCGTTAATTATCAAGAGGCTGAAGACCAGATCCACTGCTGAGGTGGCTGACACCTTCAATGTGTCTCAGCGTCAAGTACAAAGAATAAGAAAAAGATCTGAAAAGACTGGAGATGTTTTTGACAAGCCCAGGTCCGGCAGACCCCGCAAGACAACTGCTCGGGAGGACCGTTTGTTGATTCGAAAATCCAAGGCCAGCCCCTTTTCCACTGCAGCAGAGCTCCACCAGGCCTGGTCACCTCAAGTCCCTGTGTCAACAGTTTGTAGAATTCTGTCTCGAAATGGCCTCCATGGTCGAATCAGTGCACAGAAACCAGCACTAATCAAAAGGCAATTAAAAAACCGTGTGGCATTTGCCAAGGCCCACAGCCTGCTAAAAGGATGGACACTGGAAAAGTGGCAGAAGGTGGATTTCTCAGATGAATCCTCGGTTGAATTACATCACAGCCGCCGCAAATATTGCAGGAGACCTACTGGAGCCCGCATGGATCCAAGATTCACCCAGAAAACAGTTAAGTTTGGTGGCGGAAAAATCATGGTCTGGAGTTACATCCAGTATGGGGGTGTGCGAGACATTTGCAGGGTGGAAGGCAATATCAATAGCCTAAAATATCAAGAAGTATTAGCTACCTCTTACATTCCCAACCATAAAAGGGGTCAAATTTTGCAGCAGAATGGTGCTCCATCGCATACTTCTATCTATCAAAGTGCCTCAAGGTGAAGAAGATCAAGGTGCTCCAGGACTGGCCAGCCCAGTCACCAGACATGAACATCATTGAGCATGTCTGGGGTAGAATGAAAGAGGAAGCATGGAAGGCAAAACCAAAGAATCTTGATGAACTCTGGGAGGCATGTAAGACTGCTTTCTTTGCTATTCCTGATGACTTCATCAACAAATTGTATGAATCATTGTCGAACCGCATGGATGCAGTCCTTCAAGCTCATGGAAGTCATACAAGATATTAAATATGGATCTCACAGCACCACTACTTAATTCACTGACGTTATGCAACATATTTTTGTATTTGAAGTAAATTATTTGTTCAATTTTCTGTAGGCGACAAGACTTTTGTCTTGCCAAAATCTGACCTTTCTGTGTTCATTAAATGATCAATCTTTCTTCAGTGAAGCAAATTTATTTTAGTATATTGAGCATAATTTGGGAGGGTTTTAGCTTTCATATGAGACATTTCTAAAACCAATCGATTAATTTAAAGTCAAGTCATAAGCTTTTGTTTCTACAAAATGGATAAGCGACAAGACTTTTGTCAGGGACTGTATATATATATATATATATATATATATATATAAAAAAAAAAAAAAAAAAACATTGAAAATGACCATTCAGTACACAGAAAAAGAAACATAGAACAGAATGTGAGAAGGAAACACTGAAGGCGTGCACATGAGAAACAAAACACAAGGCAGAACAGGAGCAAATCAAATCGGCCATTTCTTACCATTGCCACATTATGGACTGAGGCGGAGCAAACATCACTGAGACAGAGAACAATAAACATTGTTGGATTAAGGAGCCAATCGAAATATAGAAACATGTCCATGAGACTATAAACCGGGACGAGGGGGCTTTTTTACTCTCACACACCTGGGATACTGTCCTGAAGTAGGACTAAAGATGACGCTGTCATCCTGCCTCCACAGATAAGAAGGCAACATCAGAACCTGTATAAATCAGCTCACCAGACATGTCAGAGCTACATGACATGACCACTCTGAGGAAGACCACTGGTGAGCAGTCGATCCTGTCTATGGTATGTATGTCATGATCCTCCAGTTTCTCCCTTTCCCTTTTTGTGTTTGTGTCATTTACCTGGGAGGAGTCTCCCAATCCACACCAGCTGCAGTCTGTCTCAATCACTCACCTGAGATCCATCTTCAGTCAACTCCTGCCTATATAAGCCTGGTTCTTCCTCCACTCCCTGCCCGTTTGTCAGTTTATCTGTATTGTGCTCCCTGGATCTCCCATTTTAGTTCACCTGGTCGTCTCGTGGCTTGTGCTCCTCCAGACCCCCCGCCCAGTACCTAACTGCCTGCCTCCACCAAACCCCTCTGCCCAATACCTACCTGCTCCTCTGGACCCCCCCAGCTCCATATTCTACACCTGTAAAATAAAACCTCTTAACTTCACCTGAGTTTGCTTCTGCTTTTGGGTCCAAGATCTGCGCTTTATAACAATGTACGTCTACTGTCTAGGTATGAAAGCAAACTAAACCTTGATCTAAAAAAATAATCAAAATAAAATACCTTATTAGTGTCGTTTAAGAGCCAGTTTTCTTAATAAATTAGTTCACAGTCATTAGAGGCAAAAGGCCTTTGAACACTAATATTAGCTTTTGAGTCTTAATAATAATAATAATAATAATAATAATAATAATAATAATAATAATAATAATAATAATACATCAGTTTTATATAGCGCTTTTCTGGACACTCAAAGACGCTTTACAGATCATTATTCATTCATTCCACACTTGGTGGTGGTTAGCTACTATTGTAGCCACAGCTGCCCTGGGGCATACTGACAAAAGCGAAGCTGCCAATCTGCGCCATTGGAACCTCCGACCACCACCATCACTCATGCACACACCACTTTCATACTAGGCAATGTGGGTGAAGTGCCTTGCTTAAGGACACAACGACAGTTTGTGCCACTGCCGCCCCACCGTGGCACCTGATTTTCCCAGCGTCTCCCATCCAAGTACTGACCAGGCCCAGCCTTGCTCAGCTTCTGAGATCTGACGGGATCAGGCTTTGACAAGCCGGTATGGCCACATTTATGGTCTTGTTGCCATAAATACATTTCTCTATATATACCACCCCTGAACACATTTTGCAAAATGTTGTAATTTGATGGAAAAAAATAGGACTAATATTTATCCGTCGTGAAATGTGCAGTTACAGCTCAGTCCGGGAGGAAATCATTACAAACCGAATCCTCCTCCTTATTTTCCCTTCAGTAATGAAACGACTCAGTTCCCCTGCCACCCACTGGTGCCATTCAGAGATTCATTACACACTAACAGCTACATGTTATAAAAACACATGGAGTTATGCCACTAAACACCAGTATCAGGTCATTAATGCAGATAGTTAATACGTTTGGTGTAGAACCTCATCCTGTACCCCTTCCTGTCTCTTCCCAATTTACACCACCCTCTCCTTCTTCTCTTCTAGTTTCTATTCCTCTCCTACCCACTCTTCTTTTCTACTTCACAATCCTATCTTCTTTCAGGTATGAGGAGGATTCAAAGCCCTAGAGCGACCTTCTAACATCACTACATCTGCCATTACCATTCTGTTATGTGAAAAATCATTCATGTAAATGTCAGGTTTTGCTCCTTGTTAGTGAAATGCAGGTAATTTTATGATATGTTAGCAGAATTAAGAATAAAGACACACTTAATTACTGTTTTCTATGACTACACTGTGAGTATCACCATAGCAACGGGTAAACAAATGAACTATTGATAGGAGGGACCAGCTTCAACTAAAACAGAAATAACTAATGCTTTGAACATCCACGGATGGCCAAAAGGTTGTCAGATTTAAAAAAGGAACTATTTTTAGCCTCAGCCCATGTTTTTCAGAATATTCTTAGCATACTCTGAAATATTCCAGGCAAGCCACTGGCACACAAGCACTCGGCAAAACCTCCAGCAGAAAAATTACACAGTGCATCTTTAATTTACCAACACCCCTCTGGGCCCTTAAAGTATAATCTCTCTTAGTTTTCAGAGCTTAATAAAGTGTTTTTGTTTGGAAAGTGCTCAAAGTGAATTAGTGTGTCTCTAGGTTGCTCACAGTGCATTAAATATAAGAGCTCAACTTCCCAGAGGATCTGAAGAAAAGACAAGGTTCAGCAAATAACTACTTTATGTTGGACCAATCACTTTGAGGAGAAAATAGAATGAAACAATGTGCATTGGCTTTGATTTTTGTCTGAGGAAAAGTTTCTGAAATAGTTTCACAAGACACACCCAAAAGAACTTATTCAGCTTAGCACTGAAATATTTAAAATAAAGTTTTTTTAGCATTTTATGTCACTTTTCTTTACTTTTCTATACATGCTTTCTCACTCTTTAAGCAATGTATTTCGGGCTTTTCTCCTTCTAAAATGAAGGATAAATGTTTGGTCAATATATTCCACCCATAAAAATGCACAACAAAAAGACATACTCTGTTTTTTTTATAATACCTGCCAGAGATAATATTATGCACTCATCTTATGTCTAACTAAGCTTTGCTCTCTTGGGAGAAGTTAGGACGTAATCACTTCTTTAAAAAAGTCAGTGCTTTTAGAGAACAAAAGAATACCGGGGGAGTGCAGAGGTAGCACTCATTTACTGTATGAAATGTTCTTATAGTTTGAAAGCTTTTGCGGCCTCTTAACGCCTTATCTCCAGAAAACCAAAGGCAGTAGTTGTCAGGAGATGAGCAGCCACAAACTGCACAGTCCCAGTGTTATTCCCAGCAGGTTGAGACAGTGCAGGGGCAGAAATCTACAAGTTTGTAACAGAAAATAATTTGTTTTTAGATGGGCAGACTCTTACAGCACCTCTCATTGTAGACAGTGATTTAATGCTGTAACATTACACACTTCAGCCAAAAATAACTGTCTCCACTGTGAAAATACAGCCAATACAGTCACAAAATGAACAACTGAAATTCCCTGTAGAGGTGCATTATTTTTTCTCGCTATTTTCTTTAACAACATTTTTCTTTTCTTTTTTTTTTTTTTTTTTTTTTACACCCACACAGTCTTCTTTTTGTATGAGCAACATATTACCTATTGAATTCAGTGAAGACAAAGGCATGTTGGCAGTAGAGACAAGTCAAAAGAAAAGGATCAATACCTGATGTTATGTGTGATTGGTATGTTTTTTTGCAGTTGTATCTATTGCATGTGTTTTATGGATGAATATGTTTGTCTTATAAGCCATTTTAAAGACAAATCTGTTTTTATCTGAGAACAGACAAAATAAAGTTCAACTGATACTTTTCAGTGATGCTAATTTTAAAAAATCTCTTGTAATTTTCTAACAATGGGAATAGTATCAGTTTAGTATTTTGAATTCCAATAGCTTGTAGACTGCAGTTAAATAGAATGGGAGACGACATTAGCACAGAGTTGGAGATTTTAATTATTCTCTCAAACAGAAAACACTCATGTGGTAATACACTAGAATTATTTGGATGATTCAGAATTGGATTCAGTCTTGGAATGACCAATCTCTGTTGAACTAAAGGTAAAAGGTAGCTGTTAACTTGAAAACTACCACTACATGACATCACAAGGTGGAACAGAACATTTTGAGGTTTAGGGATACAGACAGCCCAATAATGCAGCATTACTCAAACTGTGAATGAAACAAAACACAACACCGGGCATGTTTTTGATGCAAGTAAAAGCATTATAAAAATGTCTTAAAGCTCACTTAAGCCAATTTTGAGTAATATAAGACCTTTAATAATGTTTTTGATGGTCTATAAAGTAGAATATTCTTATGAACTCAATACAATTACATTATCAGAGTGAGACAGTGCCTGTGCTGGCTCTAACAGCTTATTCCAAATGCTTTCAGCCTTCATGATGGGCAGAAAATCTTGTTCCCAAAAGTGACCTTACCCAACATGGTGGTTACAGCCCAAAAGTGACACAGAGTCTGAACTGTTTTTTGCATCTGACAAAACTTGGCGTGGGGCTTGCATTAGTTTCCATGACGACAGCAGACTGTGGGGACACTTCCTGCCTGTAAGCGTGACAGTTTATTCTGGTTGACAGCGCGACTATTTATTTCTGCCTCAGCACTCAACTGAGTCACCTGCTCAACTGGGCAGGTTGGGGATCACTTCTTGTTAGCGCGCCGCTGCACTGCTATCGTGGCTATTCTGTTTCGTACAGCCGGCCTCTCACACATAAACTACCATAGTATTATGAATGTATATCTCTGTCCAGCCAAAAGGTGGAAGTGGAGCCCAGTGTTTGCAAAATGTCTCCATGCTGTCAAATAACACATGCAAATTCTTGGTAGTATTTGGTTGTCTTTATGCATGGTAACTTTATATGAGGATGTATATTATATTTATAGAAAATAAATATTATACAGAAAGCCCTCCTGCCTTTTGAAGTTTGTAGGTTCTAGAGTTCATATCAAAATGTTTAGAGTCTAGATTGCAATTTAGAGTTTATCGCTATTCATGAACACTTAATATGTTTAAATTGACTTTAAAACGCTATCTGCTGCTTCTTCGCACTTTACTGTGATTGGTTAAATCCACCTGTCACTCTCTCAGAGCATGATGAAAGCGGGAGCGGAATAAAGAGTGTAAGCACAGAGCTGCAATAAACTAAGAATTACTGACTCACAATATCACCAACAGCACGTCATCAGTGGAATCAGATCACTCTTTCCTCCACAGTCCAAAATCGCAGTCTAGCTTGAATGACCCAAAACTGAAGGAGGAGGCAGGGCTAAATGATAAAATGGTTAATGTTAAATGTAATAAAAAGTTCAAACTAAAAAGGATTTCTGGACTTTTTTAAAGACAGTTTTGTAAAAAATAATCGTATTGCTCTAAAATTTCACTCTGAGCCTGGAAACTGACCATCACATTGCTTTCCCAAACATTGTGTATTTTAGAATAAATCCTTCCTTTGAGGCACTTTTTTATCAGAACCATATTAATCTGTATAAAGCCGAGAGTTGCAGCTAAAGCAGGAATGTTAACAGGAAGTGTCCTGTGATGCGGTGAATACCTGAGTGCTCTGCAGTGGTCTCTGTAGGTGCAGCTCACGATCCATCACTGACTGTGGAGTGGCTATCAATCTATGCATCTCATCTACAGCCTGCCTCATAACCAGCTCCACTGCAGAGAACTGCAAACTTCCAAATCTGTGGCACAAGCAAGTTTCATAGTTCAATATGGGCAATGAATCATACCTCTTATCTCAGAAATGTTAACTGTTTCAGTGTTTTCGCAGTTAAAGGTGCACTGCACAACTTTTCTAGTGGAGGCTCCGCTACTTGCTTGTTTCCATGGAAATGTTATTGCTTTGTCTAGAAAGTTCTACAGCATAGATTAAATCTATCAATCACTAGGGAGACAGGCAGGATACAGCTATGTAACTACGCTACATTACAATTCAGATCTGTGGAGAGTCACCTCTATTCACAGAAGGAATTATTCTATTTTTGAGCAATACAAACACCCTTAATAAATAAATGCTACATGGATATGTTTAATGTCATCCTATGGAACATTCTAGGAAAAGCAATAACATCTCCATAGAGACAAGCAGGTAGCAGACCCCCCCACCAGAAAAGTTACGTGGTGCACCTTTAAGCTTATAGCCTTATAAAATGTAAGGAAGGCATGTTTGGTGCATGTCAAAGTTGGTTCTAGAGTTATGAGTCACTTTATGTTGCAATGCATTGTAAGTCTTTCCACCATGTCCTTTATTTTACAGTTTATTAGGCAGCCAATGTACTTCTTTGACAAAAACAAAAGTATGCCTGCAGCATGTCCTTCATAAATATGCATGTATTTTTCCTTCTGCATGGCTTTTTTGCATTCTGTTAATTTAAAGAACAGGCATTTCCTGGAGACACTTAAGATCCAGAATGTAACTAAGTGGTCCTTGCACATTATTAAAACAAATCCTCTTAAAAGTATAGTTCTGGAAAAATTACTCCAAGAAGTTCATTTTTTCTAAAAGGTTGGTCAAGTACATGTGACTGAATAAATGTAACTCACCACGCACCTCTGACATATGATGTAAAGTGCTTGTACGTCATTTACATTAATAATCTGTTTATTTAATCAGTAAACCAACAGAGAGATGCTTTCACTTTAGAATTTATAATGTTCAAATGATCAAAAAGCGCAAGGCTTTGGGGCAAAAGGATTGCACCATGCCAGCTGTAGCCTTTGGCAATGTTGATGATTTAAAAAACACATACACATTACATTTACCAAAAGTAAAATACGGTTCCTTGGCTGTTTTCGGTCACATTGGCCCCCAGCTGCCCATACATTTAGGAATATCTTTGACTCTAATCGATTACCTATTGTGTGTTTGGGGGATGGCATCGTTCATGCCATCCCTCAAACAAAATCGTCCTCAGATAGTCTTGACCAAGCCAAGCTCAAGGTCTGGAGATGGATTTTCTGTTCAGATTGCCCAGTGGCACCGGATGAAGGATAGGTCAAATATATGAAGGATTAATAAAGTACTATCTCACCGTACCTTTTGTTATTGTGGTAAAATGCAAAAACAAATATATTAATTAATTTAATTAAATGGGAGGCTCATGACTTTGGGGACATTGGGTCAGTGCTCTCATTCTTGGGTTGGTGGGTATTCACTTTGAACGTTTGCTTCAACAACTCCTTTATCCCTCACTTGGAAACAGACTTTTTCCAATGATAAAATAAACCTTTTCGGTGACAAGTACAGGTTACACAAAACAGGTTACTGTAAAGCCCCAATAGAGATTCAGGATACCTGGCCTGGGGATGTCACGTTTCACACTAGATATTGTACAAGTTTAGTATAATAGTATAATACATTAATAAAAGGTTTTGGTAGACCTTCCTTCCTAGTACTGCTGATATTATGTAAGACTATTATACCCTGCATTCACATGGATTTGAATAGGATAAATAAGATTATGGGATGACATGACAGAATACTGAACTTTGGCCTATAGAAGGTTGTGTGTGCATGTAACTATAGTTCAATGACAATTCTGCAGTGGTGAAAAACAGTAATAGCTATAACATTCACATTTTCTCTGATTAAATCAATGGCTGGTGGAGAAACAAATGGTTAACAATCTTGCGGGGGTAAGCAAATTTGAAATACAAAGCACAATGGGGCTGGGTCAACCACAACAAAACAATGACTGGGGAAAATGCCAAATTGCTATGAACAGAGATAACTAAGGGGAAGTCTTTATTGTTAGAAATATGCGACGCAAATTGGGGTCATTTAAAATAATAAGCACATATTGTCATTCTTATTTCCAAGCTATGTAATGCTCTGTTGGAAGTAATACATGATCAAATCTTTGATAACAGTGACCTCTAGTGGAGACATTGTGCAGCCCTATTGAAAGCTTATTCGCTTATTTGACCAACAAAATAAAGTTATTGCCCAGAAACTAAATGGATGAACAGATAATAGATAGACTATAAAATTAATTATCTAAAAATAGACCTTTTTGTGAGATGTATTATAAAAACCCTTTGTGACACAATGCAATGTAACGAATGTAATGTAATGAAATGAAATAATCTTGACACAATTGGAAGTGGTTTGCTTTTGTGGTTTGGTGAGTGGATTTCACATGGACACAGAGCTGAAGCCACAGGTCCTGCAGATCCAAGTTAAGGGCTAAAGACACAATTCAGTATTAGACACACAAGGATTTTTCTATAGATGCAGGTACTCCATTACTGCAGGGATGTTTTACAGTCATCTATAAGCCAGAAGGAAAAGTACATTAGAAATTAGTAGAACTGATTAAGCAAACCATTTAGTTTTTAAATGCGCATATTATGGGTTTCCTTTTGTTGTTGATGGGTGAGAAGGGTTAACACTAAGCCAGCTGTGTTCCACTCTTTTCTGGGGTTCTATATTCCTGTATAGATTGTGATTTCCATTTTCTCTCTCTTATTTAATGAACGCGACACTGAAACATTAAGTCAATTATCTACTCTCAGCAGTGGTTCTCTGCAGGTTTAATATGGAAGCTGATTATAGGTCTACTAATATTATTTTTTCTTTTTCTTTTCTTTTTTTTTTTTTTTTTATTTCACCATGACCGTGAGTAGCCTGGTATTGTCTCTACTGTAGGATATGGTATAGTTCTGTTCATATGTGCACACTCTTTTTGCTTGAACCAATCCCAAAGGCTTTGTGTCATTAGTTTTAGTAGAACAAATGTATTGAAAACACAACTACGTACGCCTCGACGCACGACTTTGCAGATCAAACTCACCTTTCATGCCCTGTAGAGTGGAGATGTGGGGTCAGCTCAGGACAGCCGTCATGTCTGCACTTTTAGACAGATATCAAAGGAGCAATTTATGCCAAAGCAAAAAGTCAAAAGTCAAATCCGTCACCCTAATAGGCTGTGTGTGAGCCAGCTCCACGTGGCTAAATCAAAGTGACATTAAAGAAGCTAAATCAGTAGGATGATGCATAAAAGGGAAACTAGGCAAATGTTTAAATACCCAAAAACAAAACAGTGAATCCTCTTTATAACAGTCAGCACTGCATGTGCTGTGTATTTGACATAATCCGCCTGCATACTGTCTATAGTAAACAGCTTAGGAAAACAACATTTACACATTTTAGTGGAAATATGCCGTCAGTTTTATAGTTACACTTCACTGTCAGTTTGATCATATAATTTACGTGGTGCAGCGCGCCACTAGCTGGACAGATCTGTGTACTACATTTGATCCACATCTGAAGTAGTTGCATATTACAGGCACTTCACAGGCATTTCTTTCAGTCACATACATATATTTGGAGTTGACTTATGTTTTTATTCAGAAATCAATTCAACATCATTTAAAAACATCTTTGTAAATCACAAAACAAACAAAAGATCTTGAACAATTTACAATTAAAAAAAACAAAACAAAAAAAACAAAACAAAAACAAACTGAACATTGAAATGTTTCCAATACACAGTATTGCTCCAGCAGCATGCAAATATAGCATTCATAACAGTATATGAAAAGTATTATTAGCAACCCTTGACAGGTTTAATACACACAGTACATAAGTACTTTCCACACAATTCAACCTGAGAAAATATCTTAACATAAACATACTAGCCCACTGAGGTACAGTGGCAAACGCTTGAATAGAATTTACTCCTTAAAACCTAATAGGCTTTGTATTCAAGTTGACATTAACAATTGTTTTGCCTCTAATTAAGTCTAAAAAATAGAAATTGGTCCCTGAGAATTACAAAGTTATAGAGTAACAATAAAGTTGAAAAATGTCAAGCATTATGTAAAGCAATATTTGGCAAATTCGTGTCAAAGTAAAAAGAGATAGTGGTATCTTATAAAGACCACATGATTTTTACATAGGGTTTTGATGATGTCTTGGCTAACACACACTTCAGTACAATTGTTCTTTCTATGTGCTTCATTGAGTTGTCTTGAAAGCAGCTAGACAACTTGTTGATATAAGTTAATCACTTAAATAATGCTCCTTCAGATTGTTTTCTTCTAGCTGTAGTGCAATTATACTGTTCGTTCCTCTCAGGATGAGTGAGTCTACATGTTTACAGGAGTTAGATGTGTTTTCCTGTGAGGAAGAACAGGGGCCGGTCCTCTTTGGAGTTTGCAGTCTGAAACTCATCGCTCAGTCTGAATCTCCACTCCTCCTCCAGCTCAAGTCTGCCCACCGTGTGCCTCAGAGAGCTACGGTCAGCCCCGATTACACACAGAGTCGCACCTACAGGTACACAGCACAACACTTTATTTGGCATGATATCACATTCTTATACATGTGTTCTTGATTTTGCCTTTATTCATTTATTTACATTTTATTTTCATAGTGTTTACATGACGTGGAAGTGATTAAAGGTGTGGTAATACAGGAAGTGCTCCACTGTATTTTTAAACACCAATACACCTTCACTAGAATCATTTGAATGATTTCAGCCCTTTTCCAATTTCTACTGAACTAAAGGTAAAACGTAGCTGTTAACTTGAAAACTACAGCACAAAGTGGAACAGAGCATTTTGGAGATGTAAACAGATTAATAAGGGTTATTCAAACATGTGTGAATGAAACAAAACACAACTCCAGGTATGTTTTTGATGTAACAACATTATAACATGGCTTAAAGTTCACAGGAGTCAATTTTGTGCAACATAGGATCTTTACTTAAGTCAGTTCTACCTTTGAGGAAGGTAAACTTCTTGAGGAATCCAGGCGTTACAAAAGAATCGGCGAAACAGAGCAAAAGTCCACTGAAAAGCAGGCCAGTGGTGGTGATGTTAATGGCATGAGGTCTTGAGCTAACAAAACACACAGTCACCTGCACAAAGGGAAGATATTATTAGCCAGGATAAACAAACAAAAATAAGAACTATGTCACTTATATAGAAGCACATAAATAGTACCTCAGGCCCCAGGTTGAGATAACAGTCCACAGAGAGCACGGGGTGGGCGTAGTTCTTGATGCTGAGCGGGAACAGTTTTTGGCTGGTGTGCTGTAGATACTTCTCCAGGAGCAGTTGAGCTGGTGTGGCTAAGAAGAGATGTTTACTGTCAGGGGCACAGACGTACTGTGAGGGGCCCACTGAAGTTGGAACATCTGTCATCTTGGAATGGAAAATAAAAATATGACTTTAGAAGCTTGCATTAATTCTAGCATACAATAATTTATGCTGCAATAATTCTACATCTTCTAGACATGTTTGTTCTCTTTCCAAAAAGCAGCTGTGCAAGAATAAAAATATATTCAAATACAATATATTCACAAGTTGGAATGTTAAGATATCAATCTTCAGGATTATATAGATCACAAGGTAAATGTATAAAGTAATAAATAATAACTATGAGAAATCTAGAAGCAAAAAAAAAAAGTATTTTTGATTTAATTAACAGAGCAAACAATAACGTTAAATTTTGTACTTTTTTACTATCAGAAAGCTGCACACACGCCACAGGAGTGGTTATTTAAAGGCAATATGAATGAAAGAAAAGGATTTCACTATTTCATTGGTCACTGTATAATAATAAAAAATAATAACACTGAAGTTTTATATCATGACATCCTGAATCACAAGTAACATAACATGGGGCCTCAATATGGAGCTACAGACTTGAATATAATGTAGAACAACTATTGACTTTTACCTTGGTCTTGATAATAAATGTCCTGTATCCTCCAATAGCGATCTGCTTCTTCATGACACTGAAGCCATTGAATCGACAGAGGAGCAGTCCGGCACTGTGGAGCCTGAGGGTGAAGTCCACGTCGTGACAGGTGAAGCGGTTCTGGTCATACTGCACATTCTGACTACGGTCCACATTCAGGAGGAAGAAGTCGTGAAGGTGACCCCGCGAAAAGGGACCCATCTGTTTAAAACCTGCAGGTAACACACCAACCTAATATTAGGCATGCCAATATTACTTGCTTAATCAGTTAACACTTCTCACTCTACTTATTCATGTGACAATAATAAAGAGTAAATCCAAAAAAAGAATCAATAAAAAATAATAATCGGAATTTCTTTTTAATACTTAAAAAAGTAAAGTAAACTTAACTGTAAAGTAGGGTTGCACAACAATCAAAACAAAATTGTAATTTGAGTGAAGGCTGCAATTATTTAGATAATAGAATATTCTCTGCAAAGAACAATATTTTTTAATCAAAATCTTCTTGTACCTGTAGTTTAGTCATGGAAATGTAAGAAATTCTTGGATTAATGTAGCTGTTCATATTAAATTTTTCCCTCAAATATTAATGCTCATCGTGGAGCTGAAGCTGTTTACACAATGTAAGCACAGAATCCTACTTTTAAATCTTCTAAATCTAATCGCAATACTTAATACTTACATCAGGTTCACATCAATACATCATCATTCAGTAAGTTTTATTTCATGAAGCTGATCACATACTTCAGACATTTTTTCACTTCATATTTTACTTTTATTTAGTCATGATGCCAAGAATTGTTAATAATTCACAATTCTCAAAACATACTACCTACTTAAAATACATTTATAGTTTCAGATCTCTTACCTGTGAGTCCATGGCTGCTCCATTTCCTGATTCCACACAAACTATAGTGGGTTAGCTCAGGGCAAGCCTCCATGTGCTGTACGACCTGCTTCAGTGACACACTGTGCTCCACTGGGCCACTAAGACACCAGAGGAACTACTTTAATCCCACCATATTTATTATAAACACCATAATCAATCTAAATATGTAGTAAGATACAGTATATACATTAAGTGATCAGACTTACTTGCGAGCGTCCAGATCCACAGCGTTCCACATGACACAGGAGTCGTCTGCCAGGATGATGAAGGGCCACACGTCTCCCGCGGGGCTCCCACCCTCCGACCGACGGCTGCGCTCCAGCTCAAGGTTATGGTACGAAAGCTCTTTGATCAGGAAGTGAGCTGCACCTGTCACAAAAAAGTGTAAGACTTGTATCTGACTAAATTGCAAAAAATATCAACCTATAAACATAATATGGTATATGATATAAAAAAATCTACTCCATTCCATAAAATGGGGACTGAAAATTATTTAAAACAGACAAAGTAAATTCATTTGTATGGTTTTAACTAAATTATCAAAATAATAATTTAAAGATGCATTACATAACTTTTCTGGAGGAGGGTATGCAACGTGCTTGTCTCGGATTTTCCAGACTGTGGCATTTTTCTCATTTACATGTGCTTTTATTTCTCAAAAAATACCTTGAAATACATGCATTCTTACTGGGAGTGAGGTCGCCTCTCCACAATTCTGACCTATAACTACCTGGTGGTGTCGTCTGATGTCTCCCTGGAGAATAGATTAAGTTTAACGACATACAGTGGATGATTCCAGGCAAGGAAATGACATCTCCATGGAGACAAGCAGGTGTACCCTTCCCCAGAAAAATGCAGAACATAGTGCACAACCTTAACTGTACATCTTAAGACATGTAATTACCTATCCCAGCTCCATTGAAGACAGTAGGCAGAACCAGCATGATGTGGTTTGGCCAGTACTTCTTATAGACAGCCATCTCATACTCCTTAACAACCAGGATATGCAGATGTGAGGCTCCATCCATCGCATGAAAGAGGTTAAACAGGCCATGCTCATGACGCCCTGTTGTTGGGGTGAAGATGGGACTCTTGATGCTGTCTGGACTCTGCAAAGTATCAAGAAACAAACTGTATTATATTATATTATATTATATTATATGAATAGAATACATACACCAGCTGCTATAGGAAGCTCTATCTTAACAGTATGTGTTAAGTGATAGTGTACTATCACCTAGTGGATAAATGACAGAATTGCAACTCTGTATACCGTTTTACCTATTGTTGTAAGTGTATTCAAAATGTACTATCAGTAGGCGACTAAAAACAGTATACCCAGTCTGAAGCCAGTGGCAGCCTCATGCCCTCCAGCTGCCCTCCATGTTTGTTGAAGCTGAAGTAGTGCTCTTTTGACTTTGGGATGATGAAGTATAACTGGATCTCCTCCCCGAGCAGGAGGTGCGTAAATGTGAAGGCATGCAGAGTCGACTCATACATCTGAAACACAACACAAAATAGTCAGGTAAAACACTGTGTTGAGCCTGGTTTGGTGCTGTTTTTATATGTTAGTTCTGCTGACCTGGTATCTGGGGTTGAAACCTAAATATTGATGACATTGTTCACAATGGTGATAGGTGTTGTAAGCGGCATATTTGGACAGCTTGATTCTGGATGTTCTTCTGCGCAGGTACACATCTTCCTGACGCACCTGAGGTTCTTTGAAGAGCAAAAAAGAGTCAGTACAATATCAGACAGTACAAAAAAAATAAATAAAAGGCATGTAGTAAATCACATATATGAAGTATTTTAAAGTGATTACTTTCTGTGCTGGGACTATATCCTGGACAATAGACAGCACTGATGTCCTCATACTTTGGGTCATGGATTTTGTAGTCAAAGGGCATTGTTTTCATCACATCTGTGTTTGGCCAGTGTGCGTTTGATGGGTGGTACTGTACTCCTTCTGCCTGATTCACTGTGAACACAAGCAAAAATATAGTTCACAATTTACACATTCATACTGTATATACCAACTAGGTAAATGTACAATGTTACTTACAGTAGTTAATGTCCTCTTCATCATAGATATCCACCTCCATTAAGCGGATCAACATCCGAGACAAAATACCCAGAAAGTGAAGATATGCTCCCGTCTTACCCACCTGAAAGTGGAAATCAATCAGAATTATTTGGAAATAAAAAATGCATATATTCTATTGAGATAGATCAATAGTAGAAGTGTACCTGTGGTGGGCCACTTAGGAGCAGCCGGCGAGGGTGGAAGTTGTCACATCGGCCTTCAGTGCGGTTGCTGGTGTCCATGTGATAGGAGCGAGGGACTGTCCACTGCCGATAATACAGTGACTGTTCTGTGCAGGTCATCATCTTACTCAGCAAAGGCCTGACAAAAGAAAATATGTTTTTAGAGCTTTATTGGTTATACAATTTTACAAAATCAAAAAGTGTTTGTACCTGAAGCTGCTTGCCCATGCTACAGATATGTGTGGTAGAAATGATGTACATCGAGGAAGGCCACTGCTGTCACTGGCTGTGATGATTTCATAGAGCGCACGGGGGAGGAGCACCGATGGGGGCCGCATCACCCCACGGGCCCACGAGCAGCTCACATGGGGGGAGGAGGAGCGAGAGTCTGGAGAACTGGATTTGGATTTTTGCCATTGAGGCAGTCCAGGCACTGTTGACTGAGTTGTCTGCACTGGGGGCACAATCGGCTGCAGGGACACTACTGGGGCCTGTGTTTGGCACTGTGCTTGATTTTGGTATTGTGCTGGCTGAGGGTGTGGGAGTGGCTGAGAGGAAAGCTGAGGAACAAGTTGAGTTTGAGGCTGAGCGAGAGTCGGCATTGCTTCTGTAGATCCCTTTTGGACAGTGGCCGATGAGGTGCTTTGTGAAGGCAAAGAATCCACGACAGCATTATCTGAGCCTGATTGAGCCTGATGGCTGGATGACAAAGGGGAGTTTTCTGCAAAAGAAGGGGAATCTGTAGAAACACTAAATGGGAGACAAGTTGTTGTGACGACTGTATGTAATTCTAATACTTACCACTGTCCTGCCCGTCCTCTTCGTCGTTCTCGGAGCTGCTGAGTTTTTCTGCATCACTCTCCAAAGAGTCACTTTGGGGTCCATTATTGTGTGGTGGTCGAGATTCTGTCTGTACGAGGTATGCAGCCAGGCCAAGCTCTTGCTCCAGAGTAGTGCGCTGAAGGTAGGAGCAACTTACTACTCGAAGGTCACAATACTTTAAGGACCTGTGGGTGGGAAAAATGAAAACTCAGATAACATACTTGATACTGTGATTGCGTTTACCACCATTAAACTTAATGCTGGTTGTAGGTAGTTTGTTAATTTTTATTTAAATGTTTATTATTTTCATCTTATAAAATAACATAACATACAATTCCTCCTCCTTGAACTGCCACTTTAACGTGGTGGAGGGGTTTGAGTGCCCGAATGATACCGGGAGCTTTGTTGTTGGGGGCTTCATGTCCCTGGTAGGGTCACCCAAGGCAAACAGGTCCTGGGGGACAGGTCAGGCTAAGACCGGTTCAGAATCCCCTATGATGGTGGAGCCCCCTAACGCCCGGATTGGAGTTACCGGGGCTCCACCCTGGAGCCAGGCCAGGGGTGGGTGCTCGACAGCACTTAATCTTCTCAGCATCCCCTCACACGCAACACACTCCATCCTCTCTTTCTTTCTTTCTTTAGTTTGATTTTTGCCATGTAAGATTCTTGCTAGTTGTTTATTGTTTTCAGTTGCTATGTCCTCTTTCAATACCTGGGTAGTGATTCTCCAAGTGGCTCAGCTCCTGATAAAATAAGAATACAGGGGAGAGCTTCAAGTTCGAGATATGTGCGTGGGACCCAGTCAGGCTCCTCAATCTTTAGCCAGATCTGCCAGAAAAAAAAAATCAAACTTTATAGTGAACGTATAAATTATATATATTTTCTCTATTGATTACATTCTTATGAAATATCCAAAACATAAATTCACAAATCTTGGACGTGGTCATTTCTTTTAGCAACTAGACTCAAGACCTCACTGTATTAAAACAAATTTTTTTAATGAATATTAAAAATATTACTAAATATCACTGGCTTATAGAATGTTGTAATGTCATCTGAAACCAAGCAATACCTTAATTCGGTCAATAAATGTCTGTCCAATATTCAGTGCATGATTGGGATTGCCTAGGATGATTTCAAAGCTGTCCTCCAGACCTAGTCGCCTCCTCACTCGGGATAAGCGTTGGTGGGCCCACGCTGCCAGAGCCAAAGACGGGATCCTTAACAAAACCATGTGTCCATGGTGAGCTGGGCACTGCTGAGCTGCACTGAGCAGTGACTGGACAATCTCCAGAGTTTCCACAGATGTGTGTTTGTGAAGATTGTGAGAACTGTTTATTTTGCCAGAAGCCGCCATCAGAGCAATGCAGTAATGCTGGATCAAAACAATGGTGCGGATTACAGCGCTGTGCAGCTTGGGAAACCTGGTGAAACAGTAAAGAGTTATGTTATTGTTGAAAAAGCCCTAAATAAATTCATATATAAAGATCTGAACTCTACCTTTCTTCAAGAGCTGTGGCCATGCTTTCAAATGAAGAGTCGTATCGCATTAGTGGGAGACTGGCTCCTGAACGGGTTGACTCTATTAGCTCAGACACACCAAAGTATCTGGTTCTCTCATGATACACGTCCACATCCTACACATGCACATATATTAAGTATTTTATATATATATATATATATATATATATATATATATATATATATATATATATATATGTATATGTATATATATATATATATATATATATATATATATATATATATATATATATATATATATTTTTTTTTTTTTTTTTTTTTTGACACATTTGGCGCTAGATCAAGAGCATGCAGAATACACTTTAATCTGTTCTTACATTGCTAAATGCAGAGGGCCAGTGGATCTCATTGTATGGACTGATGCGAGTGTACTGAGTCTCCAGAGCAAAGGGGAACGAAGTGACGTGGAGAATCAGGATGTTAGGAGAATCTCTGACATGTCTTGAATTTATGAGTTGGTCCACCAAACCCAAACCGCAGTCTGAGCCACTGTAGGTTGCACTAAAAGAGACCACAAAGCACACAGGATTTATCCATAAATAGCTCTGTCATAATAAATACTACATTGTTATTGTTCAATATATAATGAAAAACAATATTTTTGGCTCAATACTGTGTGTGTATTTTTTCTTTATGGGGAACTAATTCTGTTGCTGTGCAATAAGATTTTAACTGTAGATAATAAATAAAGTTACTCCTATGATTCATTGTTGACACTAACAACTTAAATGCTTCAATGTGCCATTTATTGCAGCTATTTTCTTTTTAACAATACCGTACGTATTGTTAAAAAAAATATTTTAACAATACGTACAGTATTGTTAGTATAAAATTTTTAAAAATTAATCTGCTTATATCATAGTTGAAAATGTGTTATTGTGACAGACCTATTTATCCAACTGTTTTTATTATATTTATTTTTGGTGACACAAACCTGCTAACATCCCAATGGGCATGGTCGTGGATGAGAATGTACAGCGTGTAGGAGTTACTATGAGCCTCCTGGATGAGTCTATCAATTTGAGCTTGTGCGCTGCCGTCCATCTTGACTACATAGCGCTCAACGTCCCGCGGACAAACACAGTCCTGTTCCAAACCCCCAAGCTCCTGAAGAACACCTAATAGAGACAAAATGTGTATAATTAGGTAACAGGATAACTATTAACTGATTTTGACAGATCTCAGAAGCTAAGCAAGGCTGGGCCTGGGCAGTAGTTGAATTCCCATTCATGGACCACTGGGAAGTCCAGGCGCCACAGTGGGGCGTTATGCCCTTAGGCAAGACACTACATTGCCTAGTAAGAAAGTGAAGTGTTCATGAGTGTTGGTGGTGGTCAGAGGGGCTGATACCACAGATTGGCCAGCCTCGCTTCTGTCAATCTGCCCCTGGGCAGCTGTGGCTACAATTGTAAAGCGCCTTTGGGTGTCTTGAAAGGCACTATATAAATAAAATGATTAATTAATTAACTCTATTAAAGAGGCATTATGTATTTTTTTCTGGTCAGAGGGTTGGCCTCTTGCTTGTCTCATGTTTCATGTTGCTTTTCCTGGTATTTTCTACAGTAAGGCATTAGACATATCTATTATTCAATTCTAGATGTTTTTTTAAGGCAAAGGATTCTCCATCAGACAAGTTACACACAAAGCTACAGTTCACCTTTACTAAATGTAAAACTAACCCGAGCTCCAGAGATGCAGCACTGTCTGCTGGAAGGTGACCTCAGAGGGAGGGACCAGGATGAGGAAGCTGACCCTGTCAAAGGAGCCCAGGTCCAGGTTCTGTGTGCTGGAGTCTGCGATGGCGCACACGTGGGACAGCAGCTTTCTCGCCACGGCCAGCTGGATTGGACGCACCTCTCGCCACTGAACAAAATATTCTGAGAATACAAACAACTGAAAAATCAAAACAAATCTGAAGTAATGTTACAAAAGTGTTCCCCGATTCATGCATTTTTGAGTAATCCTGTATTATCCATCATTTGAGGCTCAAGAGCTCCAAAATGTTCTCACATAGCCCATATAATCACATAATCTCCACCCACTGCTCTGTACAATAAAAACATATAAATCAAAATCTGCTGCTTGTAAAATACAACTGTGAGGAGTTCCCAATTCTGAGCAGGAAGTCAGTATTCTTATTAAGCCATTTTAGATACATGCTCCGATTTACAAGATGAACAAAATGTAAAATATGATATACATATATTATAGTTTAATACTAAATACCCCAAAAAAGCATAATATGTTCTCTTTAATATGGAGCAGAACATGTCCCTCACCTGTGCAGATATCTTTGAGGCTGTTGACTCTGTCTTTGAGTCGTGGGGCGTCTTTGGAGTTTTCTGCTGGTGAATCCTTCAGTCCATGTTTATCTTTGGGACTGGGCGTGTTTTTCAGGCTCCTCTCAGGCGGCTCCTGGTTGTTTGTTACAGGAGACGACTCGATGCCATCGAATGTGGCACTGTTTAGAATAGAGTCCACATCACCATCTGAAAGGAAAGGTGTATTATATGTCTTTTGTTTAAACATGATAGACTTATGAATCAGATTCAGCAGAAAAGGGCAAAGATACAAACCTTGTCCAAGGACATTACAATACTGTATGAGCTCTTGGGCAAAACCAGTAGAGAGCTGCTGGTTGATCTCTTTTAGACCCTCAGTGGGAGAAAACATGCTCTCTGCCAAAGCACGACATTGGTGTTTACCTGTAACCAAATAACAATAACTTTGTAACTATGTAATATAAAAAACATAATGACTTCACTATAAAGTCTTACCTGTCACTACAACACAAGATTGGGTTTCTTGTCCTGGTTGAGTGACAATGATGACCACATAGCTTGTGTTTTTGAGCTGTCCATCCATGAGTTTGCTAAATGTTAACTGCAGACCCTGGGCCAAAGATGTGACCTGTTCCCCAAGTACAATCAGACCCTCCCCACAGGACGAAGCAGCCAGCTGGGCCAGCCAAGGGAGCTGGCTGGGGGTCAGGGGCTGTTGGCCTTGTGGTGGGAGGGACAGATGCTGTGGAACCCCGGGCACTGCTGCTGGGACCTAAAATGGATATGTACAGGTTAGAAATATGAACCTGTAGTGCTTTATTGATTGTTTAGATTTGACTGCACTTATACTTAAACGAGAGAGAAGGAAGTATGCCTCTAACCTCTAGGCCATAATGCCGGCCTTGTGTGGTGGGCGTCTGGGGCTGCTGGTATTGCCTAATCTCACTCAGGTGAGACTCCCTCCATGATCTCATAAATATCTGCTCCAAATCCTCAATAAGAGGAACTTGTTCAGGACCTTAAAAAAGAGAGAAATATAGAGGAAAGGATTACCCAGTCATCTTTATCTGTTTTCATCTCCTGAGCATTTGATTTATGTCCTACCCAGTTGAACAAGATAGTAAACTGTAAGTAGAATCTGCATCTCGGTGGACAGTGGCTGGATGGGTGAAGGTCCATAGTGCTGGTAGACTCTGGGCAGAGTCTGAGAGCTCAGATAACAGCTATGCAGCAGAGAGCTGACCAGAGCGTCACTGGTGTTCCCAATAAACTGAGGGAGGGGCCCATGACCTACAAAACAGAAATATTTAGTCGTCTTCATAAAAACAAATCAGCAAAACTAACAAGGAATAGTGTATGCACAATATAACAGCTGAAAGTCCCATCTCGTATTCAGAGCTACAAAGCAATGTGATAACTGTGGTAAACCAAAAAGCCATCTGCTGATTTTTACTTCACCTCACCCGTTTACCTGCTCTCAGTGACAGCTGTGAGGAGATGTATGAGTCTGTCTAATGGCTAACAATTATAAGGGGTCATGACCTGAAGAACATCCCACCATCCTGATGCTGTTCGTCTTGGTGTAATCTACTGAATACAGTAAAACTAGACAGAAGGTTTTGGAGGGTTCCTGACCTCTGAAGATGACAGGTTGTAGCCTGCAGGTCTGGAGCAGCTGATCAGGGACTATCACAGACAGTCCAGGCACAGACAGGGAGGTTAAAGACCCTTGTGATGAACTTAGCAGGGTTTCTATCTCTAAATGAAAGAAAACAAAGACAAACAAAGGATAAACATATGTTTTAGTTTAAACAATACATGACACAATATTTTCGTAATGCATAGGTTATACCTGCCCGGACTCCATTTGTGTTTTGTGATACTGCTAACTGTGGTGATGATTTGGAATTTTCTGAAACTGTATTTCTAGACGACGACGACTCAGGAGACCAGCCCTTATGTCTCTTTTTTGGTGGACCAGCATTTGCAGGAACTCCTTAAAATATAAATATATTCTAAATAAGATGTAATTACTATGAAACAATGCAAACAAGCATCTCTTCTATCAAAGTATAGCATAGTATTCCTATGTGTCCTGGTATTAACACTGCAATATGAACAGGAAATACAAACAGGAAGGAAGCTTTTCTTTGAACAGGAATGTAAGACAGAAAACAACAAAAGGGACATTTTATAGTCCCCAATATTTAGAAGTAACAGTAAGAGGAAAAGGGAGGAGAAAACAGGGATAACAAAAAGACACCCCTTTCAGAAAGTCTAACAGACTTTATTCTAATTAACATAACAATGACAACAATGCTTTCACCTATTTACTGTTTGAACTAACAGAGGCCATGTCACTAATGTAACAAACTAAAGGTGTAAACATGACATAAAGATTCACCTGTAGATGTAAGTCTCCCAGGACCAGCCTGGTTTGAAGACGTGGGATTAATAGGTGGAACTGGATCACCACCATTTTGTAGCGAGTGAGAAGCCTCAGCAATCTGACTCACTTGGTCCACATGTGAGCCTAAAAAACATATGAGAAATGATTTAATAAGTTAAGAAAAGATAATAAGATATTTTTTCACAGTGCAGCTAGTATTACCTGTGTAGCCAACTGTTAAATGAGTCAGTGTCATGTTTGGTGGTATTTGTCCCTCCAAGAAATTAGACTCCAGCTGTCTTATTCTGCCATCTGAAAATAGACCATGCAAAAATAATATACGTATGTGCTGTTTAGATGGTGTGGACTTCATATAGAGGGACAGAGGAGCTCATTCTCCAACAGGCTCCTACAACTCTGCTCAAACAGTGAGAGATAAAGGATTACAATCATACTCTACAGCTGTACAACAACTCACCACTAAGCTGAGATATAGTAGTTGTATTACTATATTTCTACATTTTATTTTTACTTGTACATATACATTTATATAATTCTGCCTTATTTGACACCAGTCTCTTGCTATTTTTACCTCCGCCAAGGAGGTTACGTTTTCGCCTGAGTCTGTCTGTTTGTTTGTTTGTTAGTTAGTTAGTTTGTTTGTTTGTTAGTTAGCAAGATAACTCAAAAAGTTATGGACGGATCTTGATGAAATTTTCAGGAAATGTTCCGAATGGTAAATCCAACAGATTTTGGTGATGATCCAGAAGAAATCCTGGATTCTGGATCACTTTGAAAACTGAGCTGCTTGGCGGAGGTCTGCGCTCTCTGAGTGCTTTTCTAGTTTTGAATTTATTATTATCATTTATATATTTGCTCTTTGCTATTATATTTATTGTGATGTGTGAACTATTGTGTCCAAATAATTTCCCTTTCGGATCCCTTGTGTCCAAGTCTAAGTCTAATATATACTGTATAATTGTAATATGTATCCATGGTTCAGCTTTCACCTCTGCTTTTTCCCAACCTCTCCAGCTGACCAGTTCAGTGCACAGGTCAGTTAAGGTGTTGTGATGTGTACATGCAAAACTAGGGACAAAAGCTTTTCTGGTTTCTTATTAGATTCTGTGACACTCACCATGTCCTCTCCAGCAGATGGGAGCTCCTTTGACCAGGACTCCATTGTTATTGCGATACAAATGATACTTTAAGTGCTTCTGTTTTTTGGGCTGGGTACTCAGCTTCAGGTTAATGTGATTGGCAAACTCTGTAAAATAGCGGAAGCCCTGCTGTCCACAGCCCATGCAGTTTCCAAGAAAACCTAAAAAAATGGCAGAGCTCCAGATTTTAGTCCATCTTTTGTATTTATGTTTGAATGTTGTGTATGTTACTATCTGCTTTCTCACCCAGCAGTGCATTGCAGCCTTGTTCATCTGGCAGAAAGCGGTGATCTACAGCACACACCAACACGTTGTCTTGGAGAGAGTGAGATTTTACTCCAACCAGTATAAAACCAGGAGGCACATCTAGAGGAGCTGATGCCAAAGACGCCAAACGGAGATCTCGTCCTGCCTGACAGAACCCTGCACCAATAACAAAAACAATCATTATTTACTGTATGTACATTATTTTGATCAAAGTGGAGCAAGAGTACAGTATACAAACTATACGTACCATCTGTCGTACAGGAGCCTTCAGGAGGAGGCTTCATCTGATATGGTATTGGAGGGCTGTTTGAGTCTGAGCCCTCTTCTTCGTCATCATCGTAATCATTGCTTTCTGCTCGACCTGCAAATATTAGTCAATAATGCTGCCCTATAAAACAATATGAACTTTTATTGCACAAATCAGTAACTTAGGTTTTATGGACAATTGTACCGTTTTGTGTTAGCGGCCGCTCAGTTTCCAGATACAGCTGTGCAAACACAGGCCGAGGCACTACACTGTTGGATCTGAGAGACGCTTCGATGGAGTTATGAAGGACCTCCTCAAAACGCGTGGTCCGCAGCTGGCCTGCATAGGAATTCCCCATTGGTGTCCTGCCAAAGAAAAACAGACGAAAATAAAAACACAATTTAGAAAAGATAAATATTAGAAATGCAGTATATTTTGTGGCTTAGACACAAACCCACAGTGGAAACATACACACACACACAAACACACACACACAAACACGCGCACGCGCACGCGCACACACACACACACACACACACACAGATGATTCCAGGCACACGTGGCTATTAACACAAAAACAGCAGTTCCAGGGAGATGGCTCCTATCCACACAGCATGCCATAAAATCAGATGCAATAACAGAGTCAGGGCACCCTGACCTGCGGCAGACACTACTCCCTCTGTTTTTTCTCTCCAGCATCTCTGGTCTCTTTATTCTTTTCTGCTTATAAATTCTCAGCCACTTAGAAAGTACTTTTTAATTCAACAAGCTCAAATTTTAGAACTCAATTTGTGAGTACTCATAGGCCTGTCACGATAATTACAATATCGACTTATTGAATGTTGGAACAACATATTTTGGGGCTCATGGGTACTTTTTTTTGCAATAAAAAAGTATTTTTATGTAATATAATGAGATCTGAGCTGTAGATGAGTGACTACATAACTCCTATGGCTAACTATCTGATCATTCTACCATTTATTTGTTCCAGCTCAGGCTTTTTAATGATATTGTCAATTTAAAAATTGGTTTACTGGGATTATCCTGCTTTGTCACAGTGGCATAAAGTATTTTCACTATTATCATTTTTCAATATTTCTCTGTAGCAATATATCATGCTTCAAAATGTGTTGATCTCATCAGATAGTGTTATTATTACACAAGTCAATGATGCTATCAGCCCTGTAATTGGAGGGAGAGAAATGCCACATAATCCTTTGATTGCCATATATATATATATATATATATATATATATATATATATATATACTTACATATACGAAATAAGTATTTGATCCCTTGCTAATTTTGTAGGTTTGCCCACCAACAAAGAAATTAACAGGTAGGTAGGTAGGTTTATTTTAACACTGACAGTTAGAATATCAAAATGAAATTCCAGAAAATCACATTATAGAAAATATATTAATTGATTTGCATTTCATTGTGTGAAATAAGTATTTGATCCCCTAACAACCATTAAGAGTTCCCACAAACCAGTTAGACACTCCTAATCAACTCACCTGTATTAGACTCCTGTTTTAACTGGTCACCTGTTTTTATACAGGTGACCAGTTAAAACAGGAGTCCACAGAATCAGTCAATCAATCAGACTCCAAAGTCTCCAAAGACTGTAGACCTGCACAAGGCTGGAATGGGCTACAAAACCATAAGCAAGAAGCTGGTGTTAAGGAGACAACTGTTGGTGCAATTGTTGGAAAATTTAAGAAATACAAAACGCTCATCAGTCGACCTCGGTCTGGGGCTAAACACAAGATCTCACCTCATGGGGTTTCAATGACCATGAGAACAGTGAGAAATCAGCCTAGAACTACACGGGAGGAGCTAGTCAATGATCTCAAAGCAGCTGGGACCACAGTCACTAAGAAAACCATTGGTAACACTTTATGCCGCAATGGAATAAAATCCTGCAGTGCTCGCAGGGTCCCCCTGCTTAAGAAGGCCCATGTGCAGGCCGCCTGAATGATTTAAAGAGTGACTGGGAGAAGGTGCTGTGGTCAGATGATACCAAAATCGAGCTCTTTGGTATTAACTCAACTCGCTGCGTTTGGAGGAAGAGAAATGCTGACCCTAAGAACACCATCCCCACCGTCAAGCATGGAGGTGGAAACATTATGCTTTGGGGGTGTTTTTCTGCCAATGGCACAGGACACCACATCAACGGGAGGATGGACGGAACCATGTACCGTTAAAATCCTGAGTGACAACCTCCTTCCCTCAGCCAGGAAACTGAAAATGGGTCATGGATGGGTCTTCCAACACGACAGTGACCCAAAACATACAGCCAAGGCAATGAAGGAGTGGCACAAGAAGAAGCACATTGAGGTCATGGAGTGGCCCTGCCAGTCTCCGGACCTTAACCCTATAGAAAACCTATGGAGGAATCTTTTAATGATTTAGAGATGATCTGCAAAGAAAAGTGGACCAAAATTACTTCTGATATGTGCACAAATCTGGTCATCAACTACAAGAAACTGCAAACAAGGGTTTTAAGTCTTTTTTGGCTAGAGGGTTCAAATACTCATTTCACTCAATGAAATGAAAATCAGTTTATATATTTTAGTTATTTTCTGGATTTTCTTTTTATTATTCTGTTTCTCAATGTTAAAATAAACCTACCATTAAAATTATAGACTGTTCATTTCTTTGTTGGTGGGCATACACACACACACACACACACACACACACACAGTGTGTTCCTCCACACTGTGTGTGTTTATATATATATATATATATATATATATATATATATATATATATATATATATATATATATATATATATATATATATATATATATATATATCACTCATTCTCCACAACCAAAGGTTGTGGAGAATGAGCGAGCCAAGGTCCTGTGGGACTTCCAGATACAGACTGACAGAATGGTGATGGCGAACCAACCAGACATAGTGGTGGTGGATAAGCAACAGAACAAAGCCGTGGTGGTGGACATTGCAATACCAAGTGATGGTAATATCAGGAAAAAGGAACACGAGAAACTAGAGAAATACCAGGGGCTCAAGGAAGAGCTGGAGAAGGCCTGGAAGGTGAAGGCATCAGTGGTGCCCGTGGTGATCGGAGCACTCGGGGCTGTAACCCCCAAACTGGAGGAGTGGCTCAAGCAGATACCCGGAAAAACATCAGACATCTCAGTCCAGAAAAGTGCAGTACTAGGAACAGCAAAGATACTGCGCAGAACTCTCAAGCTCCCAGGCCTCTGGTAGAGGGCCCGAGCTGATGAGGGTGAGAGAGACCAACCACCGTGGAAGGTGAGGAACACATTTTTTTTTTTTTTTTTTTTATATATATATATATATACATACAGGCTGTAATGAATTGCACATCACATTGAAACACTAGTTAACAGACACAAATATCACGTCCACTCTCTGTATATATATATTATAATTATTGTGACAACCAACCAAGATTTTACCCATTAAAATACATATTAAACTCTCTTTATACAACTAGCTGTCAATATCTGTGCCTTAAATCACACCTAATCTAATACAACAGTGCCAATTGCCTTATTCACATCTTATTCACAGTGTTAGCCCTGTGCCTCTCACACATAATTTGTCTACACCAACACCTTACAGCCTCCACACTTTCATATGTTAAAAGACTTTCAAAGCCCCAGCACCACAGTGTAGACAGACTGAGGCTGCAGACAAAAAGCCCTGTCATAACCTAACCAGCACTCAAGGAAGCAATCACACCTTAGACTAAAGAGACGCTCTTATTTACAACCAGGCAAACAGGGAACACACAGGAAGTAGATTTAACAAAAAGAAGATGTATTCCTTAATTGTGTGCTAAAATCTTTACTTGTATGCTATGGATTCTATGGACTATGATTTTTACAAAAAAAGTTAAACATAACTTTCTGAAAAGTAGTATATAAGTAGTGTAGTAACAGCACTTTAGCAGAGCTTTGTTGACACCCCCTCCCCTCTCTCTCTCACCCCCTCTCCCACATGTGGAAGTGCCAGATCCTTTTATACCCCTCCTCCTTTTCTTCTCTTTCTGTCTCTCTTTCACCCTGGGGAGAGAGACACTATTGTGCTGGTTTATGACCCCTGTAGACCCCGTTCCCACCACCACCTTAGACCCTGAGTGTAAAGTTAAACCACAACACTATATGACAATATTAACACAAAGTTATTTTGGATGGCTAACTAATTCTATATATTTATATGTTGGATAGAAATGTGTTTGATGTGTAGTGTTTGATTTGCCTTGATTAAAACTGGAATGGTTATACTTACATAGAGAGATATCACAATATAACATTGGTAAATACCAATATTGTGAGAAGAAACATCATGATTTAACAATGATTTACAATTACTGACACCAAGACAAAAATGTGACCAGGGGTAAAGTTAATACAGCAACATTTAGATGTAGGCTACTTTTGTGAAATTTAGGTTCAATGGAATTGGCTTGATTTTGCATCTAAAACAGCTCAAATTATTATTCTTTCAATTATATTGTGACTTGACCTGAATAATCAAGATTAAGTTAAGATTAAGTTAACCATATAATAATGATATCTATATCAACACATTTATGACAGTATTTCTTGAAATTAGTGCTAATTAATGCAGAGCTCCTAAAATCCTCTATTTTACAGCCATGTTTTAGCTATTGGGGTGTCATGACCGCAAGGTCAAAGGTGAATCCAAATAACAATGTTTGAGTAGGACTTTGATGTGGCCTGAAGTTTTAATGCATTCGCATGTGCACAGATGCACACCCACACACACGCTGTCCTGGGCTTCAGCGCTGGACACACAAAGGGCTTGTCTTGAGGGGTGAAAGGTCATTCTGGGAGAGGTCAGATAAAACCTCAGGCTCTTTCTCTTTGGGCCAGGCCTGCATACCAAATATATACACACATTCACACACACACAAACAGCAACATAACAGTGTCACCAGTCAAAATTCACTTTATAAACATATATGCACATGTGCTGTACAAATGTACAGAAAATCAGATCATGTGTGAGTGGATCAGTAAAGGCTGCTCACTGTAGTAGCATGAGTTCCTCAGTAGCACTAAAGAACTAGACATAGCTGAGCTGTGCAGATGTTGTGTGCGCAGTGGCCCTGGGCTGAACCAGTCTGAGGACTGCTCTCACACACAGAGCACTGGGCTCGTCACTGACCAGTGACCCACAGCAAATGCTCATTTGTTGTTTTTGACAGCCAATGGATCAATGGCCTGCCAGCCAACTGCTCAAGCCAGCTTTTAGGAAGACATTCAATAGCACTTGCTGAAGCATGTATGGCCACTCTATGAGATCGGTTACTCATGTAAATGTAGTAAACGTAGTAGAAATAACTATTATTGTGTTTATCTGTAATTGTTTTGTTTTGTTGAGCTACTGAGCGGCTGTCCTTGGGTACTTTTTATGCACTTCACTATCTTCAGACTTTTGTATTGTCTACAAGTGTGTAATTTTCTCAAAATATATGATGTATATGGTCTGAAAGAAACAGCCACAATATAAGAGTAAATATTTGTATTTAGCCAGTAATTCCAGATCCCATAAGTTTCCTAGTCTGATGTTATGTTTTTGTAGGCCTATTTGGCCAGCTTAAAACAGAACAGCTTAGTACCTACCAGAAAAGTAATAACATCTACTCCAATATCATATCTTTGTGCACGGTGTCTTATTCAAATAATAGCGCAATCTTACCTCTGTGGTCCAGTGCAAAGCAGCAAGTAACTTTCAGTTCAAAGAAAAGCCTGCGAGTTGATGCAGCATGCTGTCAGCGATTTACTCCCGACTCCAGGACTGAGCGCGACGTGTGTCATCACCTCTGATCTGAGCGCGGCCCGGGCGGTCCCTCCCCCAAGACCCGCTCAGCCACTGCCCCCACAGAGCCCGCACCGACATCACGGACAGGTAAGCATCGTCTGTAGTTTCACTCAAGTCCGGACTGAACAGAATCAATATTATTACCAACTCATGAAACAATTTAACATGTGAGTTTAGTTCGGTTACTTACAGTTTCAGTGTTTGTGCGCTCACTAACCACGTGTCCGGCTGTAGAGCTCTGAGCTTATGCAGTTCACGTTTAAAGATGCAGAGCAGACGACACATGCAATGTTAGGTCATAGTTGTATGAAAAGTGATCATTTTAGCAGTTGTTGTAGGTCTATCAATTAGCTGCCTAACACAAGGAATGAGGATATCTGACTCACTGTCCCCCTCTGGTGACTAAGGTTTGGAAATACACAGCGGGGAAGAGAAAAATACACTCAAGTTAAGAGTTTAACTTGGTAAATGAACGTGGTTACTAATAATATATAATATAATATTCTCCCCCGACACTCCTGAGCCCACAGATATTATAATTCCGGTGCTTGTGGGAAAAGGGATCTCTCTTCTGTCACTAACAGTATGCCATGCTTTGATAAATTAAAATGAAACAGACCCTACACAGAAAAGGCCTTTGCAGACCTCCTTCCTAATTGCGTGTTACATTTTTTTCACTGGAAGTCCCATACTTTATCATTTCTGCTGCCCCAACTGGGCAGTGCCAATCTGTACAGTGGCACAGCCACGCCGACACAACAACCCCTGATGGGAGAACAGGTGTTGGACAGGGTCCAGTGGAGCACAGCAGAGCAGGCTGCCATCATATTTTAGATGGACCAGCCAGAGCTGACTCCTCTGGCCCAGGGGACGATGGGCCATTTAAACTTGAAAAGATTTAACTGATGAATTAACTTATTTTTAAAATGTAATTACTAAACAAAGCTCACAGCTCTTGACCATATTTCTGTGTCTGTGAAGAAAAGAGAACAATGCATAGGTTTTTGTGTGGAGATTTGCAGGTCCCTTTATTGCTAATTTTACAGGCAAAATGACACCGGGTGTGATTTGCTAAGCCACCGTGGAACCATATTGGCTTAGGAAAGGCTTGTGCTTCCTGTTAATGGCTTGAATATAATATTTTATGTCCCGTTGCTATAGCCACAGCACTTAACTTGTGGTGTAAAAATAGTCTGGCCCATTCATTTTAGTAGAAATACTTCACTTCGCTTCAAGACACAGAGTGCTGTATGTAAAACATGTCTATTTGAATGTGCCCCGCCAGAGAGGAAAGGTATTGCTCCTTTAGTGATAATGGCGGCCTGGTCGTTTGGCTGAGAATAATGGCGAGGCATATCACTCTCATTAGCTTTATAGACACTGGTCTGCAGGACTGTAGATGCTCAGTCCGGACACACACAAACACACACACACACACACGTCCATCTCCAGAGCCATTACGTCCCTTTGAAAAGAGGCCTCATTGGAGAGAAGCAATAAAATTCTTAATCATTTTATTACCAAAAGAGTATTTAACAAGTGGGTAATGAAACGCCAAAGGCAGGTTAGCTGAGTTTAACCTTCATAGAGAAAGCCATGTATCACATGCTGCCCTCAGGCATGTTAAGACAGAAATGTCATCCTCCATTATCCACCATACCTGAAGTGTGGCGCTCCATGGCTGGCAGGCGAGCGTCTCGCTCCGCAAGGCCAGGCTGACGGGAAATTAGGGGGAATTCAATTAATGGAGGTTTTTTACGCACCAGGCAGAGGGCAGAGCTACACGCACACACATATTGTAGCAGGCAGACTGTGCCTTACATTTACCTCAGAGCATCTCTTCCATACTGTGATGGGCTCCTCGGAGCATCAGAAACACATGTTCCTCTGCTGGTTTACAACTGCAGATCACACCATCCCTCTTCGCTCTGTTCTCCACACACCCTACACACCCTGTGCTGCAGCAGACTGGGCTCAGAACACCCTCTCCTGCTCCCCCGGACGTGACTATGGGAGGCACTCGGCTGCTTTCCTCTGCGGGTCAATTAAGGAGAAAATTAGGCTGTGGGGGACACTCTGTCTGTCACCATAAAAGAACCATACATAGGGACCAGCTTCATTGCCAAGTGCTCGTATAATATGCAGTTAAACCTCTCTATCAGTGAGTACAAGGAAGAGACAAAGAGGCCAAATATGTTAGAGCTTTCATCATTTCTGTGCACTTACTGGAGGATGAAAAATGGGCAGTTTCTGTAAAGAAATTTAGAAGGGGGTTCAGCATTCACGACATTTTACATTTTTACACATAATAAGTTTTGACTGATAACACAAAACTCACTACTCAATAACAAGCACCTACAGGTCTTAGAGGGACTGGCCACAAGTTAATTGAAAAGTGTCCTGGCTGTCATTTGCATAAGAAACACATTTAAAGGTGAAAAATTATAAATAAATATGCAGCCACCTGTGAAATATGGGTTATGGCCTGATGGTCATTTATAACTTTGCCTTTAATTATGTGACAGCCTGGTCGTCCACAGCTGTAATGAGAGCCAGGAGTGATGGAGAGGAGCCCGTCACAAACATGGGGCTATAGGTCATCTAGTGCAGGAAGAGACAAACAGCACCAGCAGATGGACGGACGCGGCACGACCCACAAGATGAAGAGCTGAGACCATCTCTGCAATGTATGGTGAGGTTTAATTTGTCAAAACCTCTCAAATTGTTACTTCTTTTTTGTTTTTTGTTCTTTATCATACTGGCATGGCCATAGATCAGTGATGTGCTTGAATGCACCACAGCATTAAAACATCCAAAAAAACACCATATTTGCATGTAATATTTGTCAGTGGAATTGACTCAAAATGGAAGAGCTGCACATATCTATATTATAATAACAATAATGAAGTTGCCAAAAAATATAATATAATATGAGGCCTGTCACGATAATTACTATATCGTTCAATGTATGAAAGCTGGAACAGCTTTTTTTTTGGGTCAGTATTTATCGTGTGTACTTTTTCTTTGCATTACTGGTAAATATTTGGTTATTTTTTTGACTATACGATAAGATTTAAGTCGTAAAAGGTTGAATTAATAACTTCTATGACTTGTCTATGACAGATGCAAACTAAGTACTAAGGTGTTTCATTCTGCTGTTTATTTATTGCAGCTCATGGCCTTTTAACAGTATTGTAGATTTAGAATATTTGTTATGGTCTAAATCTGCTTTTGGGTTATTGTGTCAGTGGCAAAAATTTGTATTATTATCTTTTATTGTCTATATTTACTTCAGCAATATATCACACTTCAAATTTGTTATTGTAACAGGCCTAATAATATGGTAGTCTTTAGAGTGCATTCAAATCTAGCAAAAACATACAATACATACACGTATTTCTCTCAGATGCGATGTTAGCGATGGTAACTGTCACTAGACTTGAACCAGACAAGTGGGCCCCATAAAGATAGTTAAACAAAGACTCTAAGCATGCAGTATGTTGTTCCCTCTCCATCCTTCTTTCTCTCTCTCTCTTCTGCATAAAGAAAACAGCTTGTGTTGCCCTGCAGGTAGGTAGCAGAGCGCCGTGCTTTCTCTTTCACCTTCACTGCGGTCACTTCCCGGTAGAGCCACCTCCCTCGTCCCCCTTTCCCTCCTCTGAAACAGGAGCAGAGCCGAACGGTGGGCATGAGGGAGCTACGTGCACGCCCGGCCCGCTTCAGTAAGTCCCTATTATAAGCAGGGCAAGGCGATATTCCAGCTTTTCACCCCCAAGAAATATTACAAGATAGACAAGCAAGCAGGGGCTAATCCCAGGGATGAAATTAGCAGCAGAGGGGTGAGGAGTGAGGAGGGGGGCTGGGCCTGTGGTTGAGCCCAGCTAGAGGCAGCCCGTCCACAGGGATAATTACAAGATGCTCCGGGGATGTGTCTGTCTCTGTCTGTTGTCTGGGATGGCCTTCATTTTTGATGGCTCTATTTTCAACAAGGAGCTCTGGTTGTGCGCGGTCTGTGTGACTCTCCTTTTGGTCACTGTTGTGATTGGTTACATACTAAAAGCTATTAAAATTGAAATTGTTCAAGGGACAGTGAACGAACAGCGCAGAAAAGACCCCCATGGACTGACTTTCAGTACTGGCTGTCTGCGAGCTTCCGATGGGGTGAGGGAGTCAAAAAGGGCCTATAGTTTTGCCTGTAGGCCCAAAATTTACCAGTTATTCAACATACACTGATTTGTCATAGATTTTAAGGTGGTTGCTGTTTAAAAATGTATTGGTATTGGTTATGATAAGCACAAAATATTTACATTTTTAACCAATGGCAGTCACCAAATTGTTCTATCAACCACAATATAAATAGCCACTCCATAAATTCCTCCTTATATACAGTATAAATGTATTCAGCGTATAATTTGCTCTCCCTGTGTGGTCAGTGGTGGGAGGTGAGCGTAGCGACAAAAGCTCTGACCAGCACAATGACCTCTCTCTGGGGAAACAATGACTTTGAGAGGCTAAAACGCAAAATGAAGAATGGAAAGAGCTAACTCATCCATCACTTATAACACAGATATAACAGCTCACATGGCTAAGTCATGCATGGAAACCTACTGCAGATTTGTTCAGCCTTTAATGTTAATAGCTGGACTAAGAGGACAATGTTTTTATGATCTATAGCTTATTCAATAAAATAACTTAATTACGAGGCACTAGTTAGTTGCTTACTAAGTTAACTTCAGGAGAGAATTGGGGAGAGAGTGGGGATAGAGATGAGGCAAATTGACTAGACCAGGATTCAAAATGAGAGCCATATACAACAGCTACGTTTAGTGTTGTTTAGTCTTTATTTTGAAGGCACATCTTTGTTAATAGTGGTGAGTGATTGTTGTAGCAGTTTGTATTTTTATACTTATACTTGATTTGGATTAGAGTTGAACCATGCAGGTATCGATACTGCACAAAATCACAAAAATAGGACAAATCTTGCTTTAGAATATAATCCTTTAATTTTGTGTTAAAATTACTATTGCATTTTTATTATTATTGTGATCAGTATTATTAAGCATTAGTATTGGCATCAGGTTTTGGCATTGCATTGTGATGACACTAATTTGAATCTAGTCTTGCATGTGTTGGCGTGCAGGTATGTGCCAGTCTAGCTGTCTCTTCTCCTTACACTCTGATGTTTCAGCTGCAGTTATCCTCTGAATCTGTAGATGGAGCTCCATACCAGGAAATGGCTGGGATGGACCACGGCCTACAGCGCAGAAAAGTATCCATGCATAGGAGGAAGAAATAGAAAAATAGAGCAAGAAGGAAGTGCGTAAATGTTGGAGAACAGGGGCAGAGGGGGGGGTACAGTACCTGATGTCACAGAATCATCTAATGACCGTCCTTCTTTGTCTTTGAGCTGCAGACAGAGTCATCCAGCACATTCAGCACCAGAATAGCTACAGCACAACCACGCATAAAGTAAAGTTATAAACAAAAAAAGCATGCACTAGATCATGGAGACAGGCTGGGCCGCCATGACACCCTGCTCACAGCAGCTCTCACCTCTCGCATTACTCAAATTAAATGACTATTTGAGTCTTAACTTGGAAGATATTGATTTGATTATATTTATCTTACGGCAATAAACATAAAAACAACAACTTATACTTTTAAGGAAGTTCTCTTTTCTTAATTTTACATTTCCTATTTGAAATGTATCCTATTTCTCAATTCTTCAATCACAATTTAAATACATACAGAATATATAATTCTAATTCTAATCAATTGTGAAGATCAAAATTAAAAAACATATTTTCTAAGGTTAATAATAACCCACTCAGTGTGAGCAGCTGTGTCATTTTAACATTGTAAAATTGCAGTCTGGGGGAAAAAGTTGGGAGCAAAAATGTGAGTCATGTTTAGTCCTTAAAAACAGGCCACATAAAAACACTGAATCCGCTGAATCTACAATTAATTATTTATAATCTGTTGGTATGTGCGGTTTCATTTTATTAACAATGCTAATAAGATGTAAAGTGAAGACAGAACAAGCAGAGCTGGAGCAGAGTTCAGACAAAATAGTCTATTTTTGCGTTAAGTCGCTGTTATAAAAAACATTTGTATAGTTTTTGTTCAGTAAAGCATTTTTATTTATTTTAATAAGACAAAATAAAATAGAATCTAATATTTAGTTTTATCAATATGAGGAAAATAAATCAGCTTTAATTTCTTTGGCATATTGGCTAGCTCTGTAGAAGATGTATTAATGTGAAGTTATAACGTGAAGATACAGCCATGTTCTCTGTGTTTTAACAGTGGAAATGTATGAAAATGTGCAGCCAGTAAATCAAAAGTTGGATATGTTAGCGATATTAGAGCCCCAGTGTTTTTCACTGATACCTACAGGATGTCCTTCTGGTGAATCTCACAGAAATCAGATGGCTGCATGTCTGGCTTAACATAGAAACACATTTCTATGTTTTAGATTAAACAATATTTATTTGAACAAAAATATGCATAAATCTTAGTGCATTTAAAAAAACGCATTTCCAGATTAAAAGTTGTGCTCTTCTTTTAGGCCATATGCCGGCGTATTGTGGACAGAAGCATCATTATTTAAGAGCAGTTTCAGATCACACATGTCGTCCCTGATATGAATATGAAAAGTGCCCTTGACTGTGACTCAGCCTTTCTCTACTGTTGCTTTCTGTCAGATTTATTCCTCAGTTTCAGCGTTTGAAAAGCAGGTAGGATTTACATGCCAAGTTTTCCCTTTAAAGTTACAGTTTTACAAAGATATAGACCGCTTCCTTTTTGAAACACACCAAATGTAATTCACAAAGCAAAAGTTTATCAATTGAGCAGTGAAATCAAACTCATTTTAAAGACTTTAAAATATAGACGGCAGCTCTTCCCTGCAAAATAAGTCATTTTATTATTACCCCTAAGGAAGGTGAGACTTAAAGGTTAAAAATAATATGACACCCGTGGGAGTCATTTTCGGTCCGCTCTCTTGATCTCAGACGCTTCAACAATACACTGCACTACAATAAGCCTCACATCTGTATTTCTACATTTTGTACAAATCCTTTTAAATCCTAAGGCACTGTTTAATTTCCTTTTGTTTATTTTACATTTCCACATTTTTTTATGTTAACATAAGTTTACATTTTTATTATTTTTAAATGCCTTCAAAGACAATTTGGAATTAGTAATTTGGATAAAACTGTACCATTTTATTTAAAAGTGCCCTGTTAAAGTCATCTCTTTCATTCATATAATATGAAGTATCTCTAGGTTTTTCCAGTTGATCAGCTTTTGCCCCTCTGCAGTGTAAGTGAGCTCCTTTGACAAAGACACTGCTGTAATAAATTGGCTTTTTTATCTGTTTACATCAAATCTTATTATAAATCTTATTATATTGTTATTATTTTAAGAATATGTAGTTATTTTTATTAGACTTTTAATTATTACTATTTTTCTAATTGACATGTTAATATAATTTTATTCTTTTCTGCTTGTTTTGAAATGCAGGACTTTCCTGAATCTTCCAACTTGCACTTTTCCTCTCCATCTCATTTGACTCTGACTTTGTTGTGTGTGTAATAGTTCTTAACTCTTACAACTAATGAATTGACCAGCCTCGGGGAGGTATATATAAACCTATTAGCTTTAATAAAGTCTGAGGGATCAAACGACTCTCGGAGGTATTTCACTTTACACTTAGTACCCACTCCAACCTAATAATAAGGCCCTTTTTCCCCGAGTATCTGTGCAGCGCTGCGCTCTATGATTGCATTCTGGAGTGTGTTTGCATTATTTATTATATAATTATTTTCAATTTAACCACTTACAGGGCAGTCGGGAATTTCCTAGAAGGGGCCTCTGAGAATTGCAGGTTTATCTCTACAAATAGTGATCTGAAATAAAGTTGATGAAGACAGAAAAAATGCAGTGGCTGGTATAATCTCTGGGACGCAGAAGGTTAGAAGTGCAGGTATGACGTCCCCACTGTTAGCTGAGTATGTATATGTGCGCTCATTTGGCCGCCTCCTAATCCCTGATTCAATTTCCATCCTTTAAACATGACGAATTACATCGCTGTTCTCATCTAATGCTTTTAACACATCCATATAAGAGGCCTTAATCAGGTGAGATGGTGCAGGATACACACGTGGATAGACACTGCCATACAAACGCACAATTAATGCAAATACACACACCGCCCTGTCCAAGCACACACACATATGAAGCCTGATTAGCCTAGCCACGACGCTAGCCACCCCGGATAAGCCACCAGGTGGATAATGTGCTGCTTTAGCGCCTTAATTATGCTATAATCTGTTCAGCGCCTCAACCCCCTGCGCAGAAGGACAGAGTGAGAGGTGGGATGGGGGGAGGAGGGGAGGCTGCAAAGATGGGACAAGGGAGGAGAGAGCACAGGGAGGGAGAGACGCCCAAAGGCATGCCGCTCCTTAACCTATACATTTTCTCTCGCCACATGAACGACAGCTTATTCTAACTTTATAAAACAACTTGGGGGTGGCTCCGCGGCTCACCTTGTAGAGGGTGTACTATTTAAATGGAGCAACTTAGGTTTGATTCCTGGCATGGGTGGTTTTGCTGAATGGCAGTTCTCTTTTAGGTATCTAAAACTGCCATAAAGTACAGATGAACAAACTTTGAGTGAAATGTTAAAATGCAGTGTACTTTGTGATTTGGTAGGCCAATCAGAGATCTGGGGATTCTGAAAGGGATTTTGTTTTGTAATATTTTATAGTATGGTTGATCAACACCAACAGAACAGATATAGTTGATCCGTAATAGCTGTACATTTTAATTTGTGTTGTGGTAAACTAGTAAGAGCATTTATTTCTAAACTATTTGATTTTTGAGTGATGCAGATCTGGGCACCATATCTTCACCACTGCCAGAACTAGAGGACTTGTCCGGTTCATGTCTATTTTTTTGTCTAACAATACTGTGCGTAAGTTGTACTGAGTTCTGGCATCTTCTGTTGAGGAAACACAATCTTTTTCTCCTTTATTTCCTCCTAACCCTCCTTCCCTTGATAGTGCTCCCCCTCTCCACCCCTTCCTTCTACTTGCTGTATTTCTCGGTATCGCGGGCCCTCCTGTACCCTGTACTTGTCACAGAGTGCGGCCCTTTGACAAATCACGTGAAGGGCAGACTGAGTTTTGTAGGACGAGACAAAGCTTAAACATATGGCTGCAGTGTCCCCAGGTGATCCGCGGTGCGCCCGAGCAGGTCCCTGTGAGTCCTTATATATAACATTAGCTTCCTAATGTTTCTGTCCAGCTGCCTGTCTCTTCTCCACCATGGAAACATCTTCTGCTGTCGGTGTCACGGCAACGCAGTTTAACGAAACATTTACACGTCTGTAGAGCACTTACTCTCACTTTATGTTTTTACTGTGGGGGAAAAGGCAGAACCACAATAGCAGATTGTTGCTTTCCTAACTAGTTCTTACATAGACATTTTACACCCATACAGTTACAGTATCACTCATTTTAAGAGCTTCTCCCTAAAGTTAGATTTTTTATTATGTGATTATTTAAAATATGTTTTAAGATGTTCTTAGTATTTTTAGTATGTTGTTTATGATATGTGTTAATATGTAAAGAATTATATAATGTGTATACTATATGTTTTTTAATCATTTGACAGATACAGATACAAACACAAATATCATTATGTGGCTGTGTGAATATAAATGTAATGAATGTAGGCCTGTAACTATATATTCTATATGTGACAATCTAAACAGTTTTTGTGTGCATTAACTTGCATTTCCCAAGGTGCATGTGTGTTTCTTCAGTGACTAAATGGATTGGTAAACTATATTTAATTTATGTATAGGAATCATCCCAAAGGCCCAGAGGTCATCATGGCATACATCGCAGCCAATAACTGTAAAATAACATGAAGAAGCCGTGCCAGGCTCACAGGCTCACACACAGGTGAAGCTGAACAATATACACAGTAAATGATACATATATTTACAGATTATGAAGACATGCAAAGTTGTACAACCCAAAAACTAAAAAAAAAGTTTGAAAATGTCCTACAAAGTTTTCAAGTGTCTCTCGTTTTCCTAACTTTGGGTGGATTTGCTGGCATGCAGAATCATTTTGGGCTTCGCAGGTCTCTGGGGCAGTGGCCTCTGGGGCGGGTGGACCCCACAGGGGACAGGTGTCAGGCAGGTGTGTACCGGGTGTGTACTGAGTGTGTACTGAGTGTGTATGAGAGCTTGTGTGTGTCAGTGAGTAATGGTGCTATCAACTGGCCTCCACCATCCATCATGCGCGTCCCTTGCCCCACACCTCAGGATCAGCTCACAGTGTACACTGCACACATATAGATAATGCATAGGAATCCACAGCAGTAGCTACTAACGTACTTAAATACAATATTATGCAACTCTTTAGGCTGGACTTCTAATAGTAAACAGAAAGATAAAGAGGCTACAAACCTATATGGGACTGTTCTCTCCAGTCAGTCTTCTGAATGTCTTTGATAAGCTACTGTTATGAATAGATTTAAATTAGGACATTGACTAACATACTTATTTTGTAGGCCTTCTTTTTTTTCTAATATGGAACAATTTTGTTTGTATCTGTGATGTGGTAAATGTGTTTGATTGTATGTTGTGGCCTGTTGTCATTGTCATGTTGAAGATCCGTCTGTACAAATTGCCCACGTTAGTTATTATCTCAGTATGGGAGGTGGATATTATAATTAACAAAACAATAAAAGTTTATTAATGAACATTAAAATGCAAAATAGCAGGATGAGAATATAGTCCTATCAATCATAAAGAAGTGACTCCCATGCTTTTCTGTCTTAATTAGCCGTCCGCTCATTAATGAGATGAGCCTCTCGGTGTGTATAGGTGCAGGGGAGGTTACAAAGGGACTTTTTAATTGATCAGTGGCCTCTAGATGGGCTATCAGCAAGTTGAGGTGGGAAAAAAATCTAATTTATGGGTGCTTTATTTCCTGGTGAAATAATTATAAAGCAAAGGAGTATCCGGGTAAGTGTTTAGAGGCCATTTCCAAGTGGTTTATGCCTGACAATGTAATATTCACTCTATGGTGCATTTCATTGAATTTTTGAACCACTGAACATGAATTAATCCTATATGTAAACACTTAAAAATATTTTACAACATTTGTTATTTATACGAACCCTTATTTACACTCATAATGCATACTTATGCTCTTGCTACATAAAGTAAAAACTAAATGCAATTCCAGTTAGGTCATAAGCTACTTTAGCAGGGCTTTATAATTACTTTTTTTTTTTTAAATTGTTCATCTATTCACTTTCTTGTTCTTTGCTGATAAGTTGAAAGTTTCCTCTTCTCTGACTTCCCTGGCCTCTAACATTGCTCCTTTGTTCAACATTTATAAAAAAGGGAGTGATCTATGCCACTTGACACAACATGGAGCTGGGGCTAGAACATCATAAGCATGGCACGCACCTTGAACCAGCCACACACCCGGTCGCCCCGCTAAAGCTATATTTAACAGTACACTTTGAGCCAATGGGAGTCTGCTGCTCCCCTTTCCCTGCTTATAGGCCCCACATACATTCACACATTACTCCACCTCAACACATATACACACCAACTCCATTTATAATAGTTGGCGTGACCCTTGCGCCCGCTCTCGGGGAGGAACTAAGAGAGTTCAAATTGTGGCCTAATTACGCCCGGCTCCGGTTCGCTCCCTCCGCCCCGTGCTCTCAGAAAGTAGAGCGCACGACACGGCAACGCGTTACGAACAGACGGCTTGCTTCAGAGCTAACTCCCCAGCTTCAATCACACACGCATTTTTTTAAAGTGTTCCTTCGCCCACAAATCTTAAGTGTCCCCAGGTCACCCTACATTTTCTCAATAAGCCTTGGTTGGGCCCAGAGAAGTGAAGTGTAGATTGAGATGCCTGGGGCGATAGAATGGGGTAGTTTTCAAAAGACATATGGTTTGGGGTGTATTAATAGCATGTACAGTGTATATACATATTTGAAAGCGAAGCATACGCATTTACAAGGATATGTTTCAGACACCGTACAAAAGAAAAACACATTATCTACATTTCATTGTAGCTGGAAGGAAAAGAGAGTAGAAAAGTTGAAGCATGACATGTTCTAGACCTCTCAATGTCACTACCAAGACTCAAAGCTGTAATTGAAATCCACTAGTTTTGTGCGAGCTCAGAATAAAAAAAAAGCCTGCAAAGATATCATTTGTATTCCTAGTCACAGGTAAACACACTAATATTGTGCAGGTAAGACAGGTGTGGGTAGACAAAATAACAATTGTGTTGTTGCCATATGTGCACTTTTAACTTTCTTTATGTGGTAAGATATCAGAATAAAATCACTGCACAAGTATCAAACAAGAATACACACTTTGTTATATTACAGTGTTGGGTGTACAGTTGTGTATTGGTGGAGAGAGGGGGAGATTTCAGTTGACCCCATTGAGTAACAAAACCTCAAAGGTTTTATTTGATTTGGGCCTTTTTCTTCTTGTCTTTTCCCATAGAGCTGCCACAATACTGTATAGTGCTACCTGCTCCACGTGCCTTTGACCTGTCCTTGAGTGGTTTTCTCAAAAACTCCCCCAAGAATAGGCAAATGAAAGAATGAAACGAAAAGAACATTTCAATGTGTAGTTAGTTTACACGTACGTTTTCCTACCATTTATTATTTAGCAGTTTTTATTTATTTAGCTGTTTATATATATATATATATATATATATATATATATATATATATATATATATATATATATATATATATATATATATATATATATATATATATATGTATATATATATATATATATATTTTTTTTTTCCCTTCCCAAATCAACATTGATGCTTGTTTTTTTATTGGGAGGTCTACAGTCAAAAGAAATGGTTTGGAGCAGACTTTTGAAGAGAAAAAAAAAAGTGTATTTTTTCTGTTAAATGGTTGTTTATGTTTCTGAATCAATATTGAAAATTTTAATGAATTAGATCAGAGGAGCAGAATTATAATACATTTTTAGCCTCACGGCTCAGCCCTAGTTTGGACCACTACAAACAGTTGTTATTATAATTATAACTTCATTGTCAGAGGCAGCAATAGACTCAAGATAATTTCAAATGGTTAATTTAACTGGCTAACATGTCATTTGTTTCTTTATTGACCCCTTGTGGTGAGAGTTGACCATTTGTTGCTGTTTAAATTTGTATAAAAGAGTTTCACTGTGCACAAACAAGGCTTTTGATGAGAGTGTGACAAGACAAGCCAATATGATTTGATTCTCTTCTCAGGCCTCGCTGTGTCGTCACGTGCCAACAGGCTACGGAGCTGAACATACGCCATGGTACAGCGGACACACAAATACGTTTTCTTCAAGCTGTGTGGAGCGATGAGGAGATTCTTGTGAAAACAGATACAACCGAGATCAGACAGTACAGAAGTAGCCTGAAGTCTGTTTTATCAATAGAGCAAAATGTGCATTTAAATGAATTTGTGGAGTTATTTGGCACATTAGACGCCTTTTTCTGCTGCTGGGGGTAATTACGGTCTGTTTAACTGTGTGTCCACCCCATGAACCAGGGGTAGCATGTGTGCCTCATGTGTGGCCCATGTCCTAAAGGGATTTAATCCTGTTAAAATCAACTGTCTATCTCTGGAGCAAGCTGCCAAGATGCCGGTCTGTTGTTTAATTATTCCTTTGTGTCACTTGGTAAGAGTGCAAATTTTCACTCATTGTTGCTATGTTGCACTTACTGTCATTTGATCCTAGTTTGATGTGGACAGACAAATTCACTGTCTGTCACTAAATTAAGTTACTATGGCCAATTTAGATGTCACAACACAATTGTTTTCAATACAAAGCTTCATTTTTGATAGACTGAGCCAGTACATGTGAACTCCTATCTGTTTTATCATCACTGTATTGTAATCATATATTCATATTTTACCATTTCTCATACTACTTCCGAAACACAAGTCTGCTCATTGTATAAATACCTGCTCAAATGATGTTGTTTTGTATTAAAGGCCCTATATTTTGCAAAATTGACTCTTGTGAGCTTTAAGTCATGTTATAATGCTGTTACCTCCTCAAAAACATACCTGGAGTTGTGATTTGTTTCATTCACACATATTTGAGTAATCGAGGATTATTAGTCTGCCTACATCTCCAAAGTTCAAAATGCTTTGTTCCACCTTGTGATGTCATGAAGCGGTAGCTTTCAAGTTAACACTTAACTTTTTCCTTTAGTAGAGATTGAAAATTCCATGGCTGAAATGACCATATGACCACATGACATCACGAGGTTGAACAGGGTGTTTTCTGTTTGAGAGAAGAACTTGGGTTTCTGTATTAAACATGTGAATGAAAAAGTGAAAAAAATGCATAGCACACTCAGATGGCCGATGTCCACAAGCTTTTTTTTATATTTAAATTTTGTTTCGGCAAAAAGCCTTTGTTAAATAATTTTTCTTGTTTTTTGACCACAGTATAGAAAATGGCCAGCCCAGGTGCTTATATCCCTACCAACGAATGAGAGGTCCCAAAGTGAGGGCACCCCGCTCTACAACAAGAAAAAACTGTTAGATTTTACATAAAAACATTCTCATAAAATACAAAAATAGACCATATCACAAAAAGTATCTTAGGTCAAAGTGCATATTAAGTTCGTGAGGAGCAAGAGTCTTAAGTTGGTGAATCCAGAAGTGCTCTCTTTTTGACAGGAGAATGTGACTGAAACACTACACAACCTTTTGAAGAAGAAACAACATTTTAACAGAGATTAGAAAATAGCGCAGAATGGACCCTTTAATCAGTGGGTAACGCTTTAAAAAATTACATTATTATAGGAGCTGGTAACCACTTTATAATGTAACTTAATCCAGAGAAAACCATCAGTCAATAAGTCATTGATATACACATCCATGCATCAGGTTTCTTTCAATTTCGCTGAATTATGTGTTCAAAAAAATGAGCCACTCCCACATCAACATAGAGGGGGGCTAAAGTGGACAATCAGACTCAGGCCTGTCTTGTACATGCACTGGAGGAGTTTGTGATGGTGTGTTGAATGGCCATGGACGTAGTGTGACATGAAGAGAACAGCTCTGATCTCCCTCCACTACAGTGACATGTGTCTGTGTGCAGTGCCAGGCGGCAGGGGAGGGGGCATCACTGAAGGGTTGTCTGGTCCGCTCAGGCCCCACTGGCTGTGTGTGCTACGGAGTGGGTGATGTCGTCTTAAAATGTCACTTGGCAGTCTTCCCTGCAGCTCTGACCTCAGTGTAACCTTAAAGCACACACACAAATCTTGTAATGAATCAGTTTTCCAAAGCTCAATTCACAGTAAATGTAAAAGCGTAATGTATTTTTGAGTTCTTTAAAGTTGCCATTGCAGTGTTAAGTAAGGACCAGTGTTTTGGCAGTTAATGTTACAGTATTGACACAGTATCGATGCTGTAAGGGTAGTAGTGGGCCAATTGATCAACCACTTGCTTAATGCTGACGACATTAAGAACATGTTGGAACTTCATTACCTGCTGATCCATGTGACAGTACCCACACACATGTAAATTTAAAGTAGGGAAGACAAATATCCAATTTTAATTAATTCATTTATTTATTTTGTGCCTACTACATTAATCCAGGACACAATCATAACTATTAGCATAGCATCTGTTTCCCTAGTCAGATGTCTTGAAACAATAATCCTTGTTATCATCTGTTAGTTTAAAACACTGGTATTTTATAAATATTACAATATTGTCTTCTTCATCCATTCATGAGTTTACAACAAGAACAACTGTTTTTGTTGTTTTTCAAACAAAACACACTGATGTACATGATTTGCATCAGTTTATCATTATAATGCCCTCAACTCTTCAAATAAACCTAAAAAGTAATCTGTTCTACATGACTGTCTTGTTAGTTTAGTTTCACCATATTCTGGATATTGACGTGTTATTTTGAGCTTGAGTCATAACAGTTCCACTAACTGAATACTGAATGTAGACCAGCTAATGCTGTGATGTCAGTTGTTTGGATGTGTTTGTCAGGTCTAGTCCTAGTCTTTGACTAGTTTCATGTTACTTCTAAAAACTTTGTCAAAAAGTATGTGTTTAAATGGGTCTGTATGTGTGAGTTTAATGCCACACCTTGCTACATGCCCCCTGTTCTTCTCAGATGCCAACCATAATGGCTGTGCCAGGCAGGTGACGGTGATGCCAAGCTGGAATGACACACATCCATACGCAGAGCTCTCCCTACAGACGCTCTTAATTAGAGCACACCCGTCCCCCACAGTCCCCCTGGTAGCCCAGACAAAGGGAGACAACGCACTGGTTTGGACATGCGCTTGTGTCTGAAGGGCCTATCTTTAGCAGATGCTCATACCTCTCCCTTCTCTCTGTTGGAGCAGTGCTGCTATCATTAAAGTGTCATTGAGAAGTGGCACCACTTAATTTTAGCTGCTCGCACTGGGGGCACGGAGGGAGACGCCAGAGACTGAGCGGGAGGGAGAGAGAGGGAAGAAATAAAAAAGACATTCAGAGGAGCATACAGAGGTTAGAGAGGGGGGATTAGCAGGAGAAAGCTTCAATATCAAGTGAATCAAACACAATAGGGCCACAATAAAAAACATGAACAAGTCTGTACTTTACTGACTCACTGTTAACGCACGCTGTCTGGAAGTCTGGGCTTAAAAAGTTACACACCTCTCCTTTGTGACAGATACAAGTTGAAGACTTTTCACAATTGTTATTCTAAATTTGTTTTTGAACAATTAAGGAGTACAAGCCAAAAACTTTTAAAATGAGGGCTACTCTTAAAAGTCCAAAACAATGACATATACCAAGATGTTGACTCAGTGTTTTAACCACAGTCTTATAATTGTTGTTTGCTCCTTCTCTTCTGTCTGCTTCCACACAGGCAGCTGCTATCCCAGGGACATCCGTCTCTTGTGCCGATAAATCAACACCAAAACCTGGATTGAGGATTACAATGAGCAGTGCAGAGTGTATTTCTTCTCTGTCAGCAACTTCCCAAACAACTCATCTAAATGGAGTTACATGAGACCATCAGGGGGTGCATCGCTGTGGCGTCGGCCCCTGTCTCCAGGAGGACAGGTGAGAAGCAGCACTTCCCAACAGACACTCAAAATAACTTAACGATAGGACTTCAGACAAGACACCCATGGATAATGAGTAATGTGTAAAGTAAAGTTGAGTTTGCAATTAACAAGAACTTCAGAGGTATCTCATATTTATAATTCACATACTGTATCTTATTAGCAAATCACTTCCAAATGTACTTTATTCTTATAGCACATGCATTTTCCACAGTGCTGCACAAAGACACAGAAAAAATAAAAGAGCAAACAAATGTTCAGTTTACTCACTCAAACTTAGGGAAACCTAGTGTTCCCTTGAGCTGTACACCAAAGCAATGGACCACAAATATTAACTTTTTCACTAAATAGTATAAGGTTATATAAACAGTTTCTTATCTTGAGTTTATGGACAAGTACTTGAATTTGAATATAGATTAAGTTTCTATTTTTAATGATATGTTTGGGTTTTGAGATGTCTACAGCTAATCTTTTGTCAGTATAGCGGAGTAAAGACAGGCTGGAGCCTTGTTCAAGAAATTAATTTTGAAAGTGATTTATATTTGTTTTTAAGAAGACAAAATCAAATTAAAAATCTTGATTGATCAATCATTTTTGCCATATTGCTCAGCATAGTTTTACATTTTCTGAGACTCATTTTAATCTCTAAATGCTGATTTACAAACTTTAGAGCAATTGTGTCTGTCTCCAGCATGTATTAATACAAAGTGAAAAGCTAATTTTACACAGTGAACTATCTTACAAGATAGTTAATTGTTAAATTAAGTGCATGTTTTATATGTATTAGCAGATTTTACTTTCCGTTCTCTCATTTAAAATACCATATCGATCTTGAACTCGGCCTCCCCGTGCTGCTCCTCCTCTTCTCCATTAGTCTGTCTGCCTGATGTGTTAGTAGAGTGTTTGCACATTGTCTTCGTCTGAAGCAGGTATAGACTTGTTCACACTGTCCCCTCCACACAACACTATCTGCTATTTAGGCTGCATCTGCAAGGCACATGTTTTATTATGGCAGAAGACATATGCAAAAACTCCCACTTCTCTGTGAACTGTTGGAGGCCAGAGGGACTGTCTAAACTTTCTAAAAATTATTTTGTTTTCCTACTTCTTCTTTACTGATGCATGTTTGAAGACTTCTATATAACTTTAGAACAGCTATTAGGATCACCTCTCTACTTCAGAGGCACTGGCCTACAGTGCAAGCACCACAGTTTTAACTTTTAAACAATATACTCTTACTTGATTTACATGTTTTTTATGTATTATATTATTTTTTATTATTATATTATATATGTATTTTTAATTTATTATTATTTATTTATTTATTTATTTATTTATTTATTTATTTGGATACTGTCTAATTTGTTAAAATTAGACAGTACCCCCCCCCCCCCCCCCAAGAAGAATTAGTAAAGAAAAAAAAAAAGTGGACAGTCCATCTTTAATGACTTGCTTTAAAAGACCAAATTAATTCTTGTAATCACGCAGACCAATTTTAATGTTTCATCACCCTCTCTGTCATGTTTTATTGCACACTTTCGTCTTGTCCTTGTCTCTGCACCTTCACTTTTGGTGTGTGAGTGTTTCTGCCCTATACTGTAGTACTGCTGTGTCCTCTAATCCCTCACATATCCATACAGCCTGTTCTTAGACTCACCTTACTGCTGCCCTTTGCTGTATGTTGTAGCTGTCTGCATGCTGGGGCTGTGTCTGCTCTCATAACAATGTGGCGCACTCAGTGGAGCAGCCAGCAACACTTCATATGGGTCTCTGCGTGCTGTTGGCTCCCATTAACTTCTGATGTTAAGTGGTCTTTACATGCTCACATGTGCTGTTTGATTTCATTATTTATATACATAACTTTTTAAGCTTTTAGATAAGCTTTCCAAAGTGTTAAACTTTCTGGGGGAAGTCTTAAAACTTCTTCACAACAGGAGGCCATATTTTGTTTCATTTATCTATGGGTTTTAGAGTAATGAAAATGTAGCACAATTTCCATAGTAATTAACAGTTAAAAACAGAATATTATATGTTTTGAATGGCGAAAAGTAAGTACCTTAAGCTGAAAATAATGAGTAGATTGTAGGGTAACGGTGTAAAAAAAAAAAAAAAAAAAAAGAAACAAACAAATGTGAGTAAAATATGTGAAAAAGTTAACTATATATATATATGTTTGTTTTTTTTATATATATGAAATATTGTCTGTGGGCAGTGTTGTTGATGCCTCTTGGCCAGGGTTCCCTTGAAAAGAAGATCTTTGAATCTCAGTGGTACTTTCTTGGTTAAATAAAGTTAAAAAAAAAAAAAAAAAAAAATCAGTCTCCTTCAGCTCCAATTAATCGTGTTATTTACAGAAATTAATTTTAGGCTTTAACATTAATTAACATATATGTGTTAGTAAATTAACCTATATTTCAAATGAATTTAAGCCATGCATTTATTTGTATATGCTATAAAAAAGGTAACATTATTACATTTAAGATACATTACACTAGGATAATGCTCTTTAAATTCTCCATTCTGATCAAACTTCAGTACTTAATGGCCTCATAATTTGTCCATTCTTTGCATCTTTAGTTAGTATTAAATAACAGGATTGGCCCTCAAAACCTCCCCCTTGTGTGGAAACCATAATTATCAAACACAAACAAAATCTGCACAGTTAAAATGACCAAAAATCTACCACATCAGACTTTTAGTGACAATAGGACTAGGCCCAGACTGAGTTGCAAAGTAGTTTGACGGGAGGTTAGCGAGGAGACAGTGGAGACGCGGTCCGGAGGATGAGGAGGAGTGAGGCCCTCTTCATTTATTGCTCCAGTGGAGAAGAACGTGGAGCTCTCTAATGGGCGCTGCTGTGGTAATAACAATAAAAAGCAGGAGAACTAGAGAGGTTAGGACAGAGGGGGACATATAAAGCATGATTGTTTTCTTTCTCCATTTCCATATTTCCCATCTCGTCCTGTGCGTTGTCTTGGATCACACGCACACACACACACACAGAGTTTCTCTCCTTTCTTCTTCTGGTCTGTTCAGTGTGGCTGCTGTGGGCGCTGTATGTCCTTGCTCTATGCTTTGTTAGGCAGGGCAGTAGCGCTGTGTAGCTGCTGTGTCAGGGCTTTCTATTGGTGGTGATTAATGTATGGAGATGGACTGATCGTCACCAGCCACTGCTGCTTTCTCACCACAGGCTCTGTGCAGCCGAAGAGGGGCCACTGGATTTTTAGAATATTCATGGGGCTAATGATTTACGTTTTTATATAATTCAACTATGTATACATATTTCAGCAGGGTGGCATAACATCAAAAATAAACACACACATAACAAAAATTGTCCAACTTCTCAGTCATCGCTTCATTCCTAGAGTTAGTAGTGCTAGAATGTAACTTTGATATTGATTTGCCACTTATTTCCTTTTGTTAGAAATCCTTTTGTTAGAAATGAAGTACAATTTGTCTTTACTGATGAGTCTGTTAAAGAGTCAAAGATTTTTTTCTTTCTTTCAACAGCACAAATTAAGGAGCAGCAGTCCAGTCTCAAGACCAGCCAAGCAAGGCAATGTGACGTCCCAGTATCAACCAAGTAACACCAACACCCCAAGTAGCAAGATGAGGCACCAGTCGTCCAAAAGCTCCAACTGGTGTGAGTAGAGTTACATAAAATAATGCTCTTGTAGACCTTGTTTGGGCAAGTCATCTTCTGTCAAACAATGAAACAAAGTCATGCAGAAAAGTGAACTAAGTCGTGAGCGAATAAAGGGCATGCTGTGTGAGTCTGAAAATAGGACAAAACTGTTTAAAATAGCTGAATTGCAATTGGGAATGATGCACTATTGTTCTAAAAAATTAAACAAGCTTAAGATTGAAAATGTTGTACCGTTAAATTAATGAGTGCAGAGGAGACTAGTTTCAAGTTGTTTACTCTTTGCTATGAGCATCCTCCAAACAGCAGCTACAACACTAAATAAAGCTGAACACTTTGTCTAAAACAACAAATCTCTCTTTGGGGATCAATAGGCCCAGCTCCACAGCTCTTAGACAGCTAAAAATAAAGGAGTGTTCATGGCAGAACACACTTTAACACAAGGGTATATTTAACAGACATTATCAGGCCAGGGGTGGCCTCATTACTTCAGCTCTTTATGAATGAAAGTGAAAAGTCGGCGGGGTGGAAAAGCAGAACTATAAAATAAAACACAGCGGCCAAAACAGTTGTTGTTTAATGAGCGTAATTAACAAATACAATTGCTGCACTTTGTGAGGACCAAATGGTGTGCCAGCTTGGCATATTTGCCCACCCTGCATATGTGTGTGTGCCATGAGGCCGTGGAGACAGTGGATAAATGAGCTTTGGGGAGAAAAGGAACATTCCAAATTCTGGTGTTCCCGGTGAGAGTGGACGCTCCCAGTGACCACACTCACAAACCTGACTTTACACCTCTCCATCCATCAGGCCATCTCAGGGAGCTGCCCGTAGTTCCACTGGCTGGTTTAATTGTTAATGCTAATTGCTATTTATTGGCTCAGATGCAAATGAAAGTGAAATTTTATGAGGAGTGAACTCCCCCTCTCGCACAAATTGAAAAAGTGAAACAAGAGGAAAGGGGAAATGAGGCGCGAAGAGAAGGGCTTAATGGCACCACTTTAATGGCAGAGAGCAAAAATTAAGACTGATTTAAGACACTGAGCTAAATCCCCCAAAATCCTGTGTGATCCCCACTCAGGGAGGCGCTCATTTGGCACGTGAGGAGATGAGAAAGGAGCAGACAGAGAGAGGAGAGAGAAAGAAAGAGAGAGATGAGGAGAGAGAGATGAGAGAAGGAGTGAGGAAGCAGCTCCGGAGCTTAATACAACAGGGGGGCTTATGGACTGGTTAATTGTTTGACTTTTCATGTTGACACAGGAGTAAAATGAACGAGTGGTTTATAATAATTATTTTGTGTTAATCATCGCAACACTTTCTCATTTATTGTTGAGCCATACTGTAAATCATCTTATATGCAATTTAATTTGGTCTATTTCTGTATAAAATGTGCTTCAAATTACAGGCTAAAAACCCTTTATTGGTCATTTATTTTGTTCAGATCTTCTGTTTGTGCAGGTCCCAAACCAGAATAAATAATGTAGTTATAAAGGTCAGTTAAAGGTAAAAGTACAGGTAAATAAGCAGTGCACTTCATCACTGAAAAACACAGTGAAATGATTAAATTAGTGCGTATCTTATGGAGAGTGACTCTGCGCCGAGGTCAGTGCTGGCCCGCGGCACCTCAGAGTTGGCATCCTATTACCAAGTTAGCCTATACTTGAATGCCATTCACTTTTCTAATGCACTTAAATCTATGCTCTATGCACATTATCTTAATGTAGGTCTCAGTCCAGGCTTAGTGGCCTTGTGTGACACTGCACTGTCCTCCTTTTAGGCGTTTGTTTTCTGTCCACCTGTGCTGTGTCCTCTCCATCCCTCGCTCTATCACTCTGTCTGATTGAAGCCTCTTCTCTCCATTCTCAAGGTGTGATGGCCCCCACCAATTAAAGACCAATCCAATCGCGTCTTTGTTTTTGTGGGAGGTGAGCGCGCCGTACGTGTGTGCCTGCATTTATCTGCTTATACAGTATGTATGAGGGCGCGTGTGCGTGCATGTGTGTGTGAGATCTGTGAGGTTAATGCAGTTAGGGTTATTTCACAGTCCATTAAGAAGCTTATGTTGACCCCGTGACCCTGACGCCAACACACAGTATAATGACAATGGCACAAATGTAGTTCGGTGCGCATCCAAACACAAACAAGAAAACCCCAAGTTTGCATTTAAGAGTTAGAGCACATCACATCACTTAGGCTTCCCATCGTGTAATACTCTTTACCGATATGGTTATATGGTTTATGCAGTGAAGAGGAAGGACAATAGAGTGTGAGGAAGTGGAGCTGCTGACAGCTTTGTTTTCGAGGTGGTGAACATCTTCATTCAATTACATTAAAAGCAAAAGTGCAAAATTGGATCGAGGATTCCTATATGGTGTTAACTGACTTGTTTAAAACCTAAATAAGAACATAATATTCAGACAAAGTTAAAGATATTTGCAAGCCACCATACCACATAAAAAATATACTAAATAGAAGTCAGAACAACACATAACATGAAATTTGTATTTTTGGTTTTGGTCTCAAGCTTTATAAAATATTTCCATTCTAACCTTGGATAAACAGATTAAATATTTGACAATATTATTGAATATTGCCATTTAGGTTGTGAAATTAATTTCATTTTAAACAGATCAACATCCAATAGTTTCAAATCAGCAGTACTGAGCTCGTATGTGTTAATACAGTTATGAACTAAATATTAAGTGACACCGTTTTGTGTTTTTAATTAGAAAAATAAAATGTAATAAAAGACTGTGATTCATCAATACAAGAATAATTGTTTTTTGTTACATTGCCCAGCCCTAATTTACATTGTAACTCACATATATGCAAGAATCACTTTTGTAACCCATGGAAAAATACACTTTGAAATACACAGATTTTGTCCAGTGTAATTAACTTACTGATCTGTGTGCGTCTGTTTCTCATCTGTTTATCCACTTATTTCCCTAACAGTGCGGCGCTGACCCTGACCCTCACCTTCCCCCCTCCATCCACACCTTGTGAATGGATATTGATCGGAACACACTCTTCTGGCTCAAACGCAGCTTTGTGTCAGATAATGAGACAGACAGTACAGGCTGGAGTCCACACTGGCCTGGACTGGGGCCCTTGAACGCACAAGGGAACAATATAAGAGTGAATTTATTACACTTTTAGACACAGACGCCAGGGTTTTATTTGTGAAGATATGATGCATTTCACACAATGGTATATAGATGTTTTAGCAGTGGGAGAAGTAAAGTAATAATGACATCATATTTGTTAAAGTTTTAAGAGGCACACAAATATAGTTATTGATCCTAATTTAGTTTATTGTAGCACCCTTTTGTATGTAGAGTCATATATACCTTTGCAGAAGACGTCATGATCCATTGAGTCTCATTACGAATAAAAAAATAATAATTCTATACGCATAAGGAAACTAAAATCATGTATTGTAACTGCATAATATTAGCATAATAAATAGCATAATACATTTCTTCCAAGAGCCTAATTAATCACTAAACTGTAAAATATACTTCTTTTTTTTTAACTCAATACAGTTTATTTAAATATACAAAACAGAGTCATTCTTAAAAGTTGGTCTCCAGTCTTTTATACCTGGAGGCTGATTTAGACGGACTAACAGAGCGGTTGGTAACACCATAAGGGGAGGAATGATATCCCTGGATGTGTCTCTGTGTCCCAGGCAATATGTCGCCTGTTCAGAAACTTATCAAACTGATGGATGGGAGGGGGGCACAGCTCTCGGGACCTCTGTCTTAATCATGTACTCGCCCAGCTGCACACACTACTGACTGTAACAGACAAACAATCTACAAATCTCTTCTAACTTGTACACTAAATAGGCCAGTTGTCCACAATGGTTCTTGAATATATATAAAATAAAATACCATTGATTCACTTTGCATAAGTAAGCTGACACATATTTCACTGTATTGTTCAGTTGGTAAGAAAATACAATAATCTGTCTTTGTCAAGAAGCAGCAAAACAGTTAATATGGTGTAGTACTATAAAATATTGCAAAAATATTTTTCCACTCCAACTTTTAAACTCTTAAAAGCAATATTTAGAATTGTTTAAAATGTACACTCATAGATCTATCATAGATGCATTTCACAGATTCATTCTTCAGTGTATATGTGTCCTCTGCTATCACCTAACTCTTTTTTAATAACCCTGGAAGCTGTTTATCAGTGAAGGGTACATAATGCTCTGTTGTCATTACTGTCCCTCGCTGGGGTAAAGTCTACACAGTCCTGTATAGATGATGGGACGTTCTCTAAATTGTCCTTCACAGCCGTCTCCTTGTCTATTGACTGTGTGTCTTTTTTCTCCAGTTGACGTTATTGTCAAATTGTTTCTCAAACGGGACACAATTGAAAAGGCGGACAGTTGTTCAATGGCTTGAGTTTTACCATTGATTCCCAATAGGTCCGGCGTGTATTCTGTCGGCCCCGAGAACAGAGGCAAAGCTCTCAAACGCACACATAGACACACAGAGTCTGAGCATGACGCCTATGCACGTGTGCAGATGTCCGCTTTCATTTAAATAGTGCCCCTGTCCCGATGCATTCTATTACCTGATACAGTAGGATAGTGTAGATCAATGGGAGCCAAGGAGACATAGTGAACACACACACACACACGCACACACACACACACACACACACAGACAGCGGGGCCCGAGGCAGATGGTCGCTGCAGTGAAGAGATGCTTGTTATTTTCTACCTCTGTTCTGGAGATCATTAGCACAAGGAAACACTCAAATATGTCCAAGCACCCCAAGCATATGCACCAAGATGAAACTTTATATTTTAGAAATCACCATATTAAAGCTCCATGTGTGGATGTATTTTTAGAACACACAGACTGTAGCATAAGAAAACAATTAGGCAGAAAGATCATTAGGATTTAAAAAATATACTATACTTACCAGAGTGTACGGTGTATCTATTGTTATTATAAAACTGCATAATTAATGCAAACAGCCTTTTCCCTTGAGATGTTTAGCAGGAGTGAATTCATTTGCTTTGTGTTAAATCAATGCAAAAACAAAGTATGTTAGGCCACATAATAGATCAGTCTGGAAAAAATATACACCTCTTAAATGTTGGTACAATATTTTGGAACACTAATGTTTTGAAAGAAAATTACAACTATTTAGTTTTAGAAAGAAAAGCATTTTGAAATAACATTTACATTTTCGTACTATTAATAGTGGTGGGATTGAGACTAATTTGTCAGAGAAATGTAGAACCATGGGCATATTTACAGAAAATGTGGTATTAGTAACTTTTCAATTATAAGATGCAAGGAAAAAAAAAACTGGCAATATTGTAGTGCACAAATGAAAGTTAATTCTCTCTTTTACTAAGAAGCTCATTGGCCCCCTCTTTACATTGGCGTCCCCCATGTGTGAGGGAGACAGTGTGAGGGGGCGTGCTGCTGTAGATTGATGCATACCACCAGAGTGGCCGTTTCTGCTGAGAACGGGCCGCACTTCTGCCTAATGATAGCACATCCATCCTGCAGCCCCTGCTCTGTGTACTTGTGTGTGTATTGGTGTGTGTGTGTATGTATGTGTGTGTGTGTACGTTTGTCCACCGTGGGGTTCCATGCAGCACCTTGCACCCCGCTCTGATCACTCTTTATTTGGCACCAAACATGTGTGTGTCCATATGTGTGTGTGTAAGAGAGAGAAACTGAAGGGTCCAAGGTGCCCATTAATATTAAATATAGATACCCTTGTCAGTGAATTACACTGTGTGATCCCATATGCTCCTCTTAGGAATGAGAGGTGAGGAGGGAGGAGACACTGGAGGTGAAGAAGAGAGAGAAGGAGACCAGAGGGAAGGTACGGGTGAGGAAGAGCAAGAGATAAGGTAAGGAGATCCAGAACCAAACAGAGGATCACTGGGTCGAACGGTCGGCTGCCACTGAAAGCCTCTAAATTGTTTTGTTTCTATGGTTTTCAGAATAATGAAAAGTTGGGACACTATTGCTAACAGCTAACACAACTAAATATTACATTTTTGAATCATCAGAAGTTCCCCCTGTAATAGGAAAATGGAACCCATGAATAGAAATAAATTGTGTATTCAGATCAACATAAAATTTAGCTCTGAACTTGTGCATTGAGCGTGTAGTGATCAACACATTCACACATATGCAGGTTAACTCACTGCTATCTGCTTCGTTGTGAGTTCAAATGTGACTCGTAAGACTTTACACAATGTCCTTCACAACCTTCTGCCTTATGCTCAAATGTTTAAATCGAAAACTTATTACTCATTATTGTTTTGATATTAAAGCAAAAATAATTAAAAAAAAAAAATCATAATGTGACAGAGCAAATGTAATGCCAAAGATTAGAAAACAAATGTGTTTGAAAATATGCTGAGAGAGCTATGACGAAGAAGATTGGGGATGGATTCGGAGGGAGGAGTGGTCCTCTGATTGATCGTACAGACTGTTGGACATTTGGGCAAAGAGGCACAGAGACAAGCGAGAGGGGAGTAGAAGAGGGAGATCCATCACTGTTACAACATCGTCCCATCCAAGAAGAAAAAAAGACTGTGTAAAAGTCTGATAGTCCACTGGAGTCGACTAAAGCACAAATTATGGTACTCAGTGGACAGGGGTTGCGTTAAATTGACCAGACCAGAGCGATTTGCTGGCCGAAAACGAGCCAGAACATGGAGTGATTGAGCGATGACAGATGTTGGAAAAACAAGAGAGTGAACAGCTTTGACCTGTCATGTGTCTGTGAAAGACGGAGAGAAGGGGCCAAGGAAGCCCGGAAAAGAGGAGTGACAGTTTGATTTTCCTTGCGTGGCCGTTCATTCCCATATTCCCCGGCAAGCTCTCACCTGATGGAAAGATGGCAGAAAATCAATAGTCCATGTGCGTAATAGAGTAATGACTCGAAGCGTATGTGTGTGTGTATCTGACCGATCCCTAAGCAATCACACACAGCTTAAGCCAGTCCCTGGGGGGGGGGGGCACTTTAACTAACAACTTCATTACTCCAGTCCAGACGCACATACACACAAATACAGAGGCCAAATCACAGCCTAGCGCAAACACTGTCGATCCCACACTACACTTATTACTTTGACACGTCTTATTCAAACGGAAAGTTAACTCTGCTCCAGCCCATTTTTCATTCACTTTGAGGACACTTTCAGATAAGGGAAAACTGTGTGGTTTAACTATTTAACCATGTGGCAAACTAAAACATTTTCTCTACCAAAATGTCTCTTTTCATTAAGATAAACTAATTTAACAAGTCATGATATTGAACCATATAATGATCATACCATATTTTTTTTATACTTGACACAATGACAATAATCCTTACTCCCTACATCCCCTACTCTAACTTCTTATTCTCTTTTACTGCATTCATTAAAGTCCTATAAGTTTTCATCTTATAGGACTCATACTTTGTAGCTCTAACCTCAACATTTTGAGGTAATTCTTTTGGGTATTTCTGTCTTAATCTGGCATTTCTGACAATCTCCAAGACATCAAAAATGTGTGTTGTTGCAACCCCAACAGCTTTAGCTCCTCCTGTATTTGGTCAATGCGTTTCTCCAGTTTACACCAGTTTTTTACAAAATGTCCAGAACCAGTCTCGACAGGTTGTTTTGGATCTTAAAAGAAAGATCCAAAAACTAAACCCAGAAGATGGACCCTGGAGATGGAGCCTGAGCACTGTACAGCAGTGGTCCACTGCTCCGGACCAGTTGCCCCAGCAGTATTGATGGATGGGTCAAATGAAGTGTACCTTTAGCCATTTACACACATTAAGCACAATCTTAACTGGTGTGTAAATGCTGTACATAGATATTTTCTTAAAGCTCTAACATAACACTCCTCCAGCAGAGTCTACAGAACGGGATCCCTTTGTGTCTCTGTGTTTATCCAAACAGCTCTCTGAAGGTCTCCGGTCTCTGCCAAGTTGTTGTGAGGCTGTGAAAACATTCCCACTTCAGGGAATCTGCGGCTCTTCAACACACATACACACACACACCCACACACACACACACATACACACATATACACACACATACATGAAGAAACACACCTCAATCAACCAATTAGGTCATCAAGGGGATCTCTCATCACAACAACAGGCTCACTGCCATGTCCAAATGATGTGCAGCTGACACACAAAGCGCTCTGCTTTCCTCGCCTGGCTCACTCGAGATGCCCACACACTCATTTGCACAGTACCCTGGGAAAAAACACACGCTGGCCCCCCTTACCCACTGATCAAAAAGAATGATGCTCTCCCTAACTATGCATCAGAGGAGGATGGAGAGAAGAGAGGAATTTGGACAAAAGGTGTCCCATCACGGCGCTGCGGTGCTGCAGACCGGCAGCTCACGGCGCCGGCCCCCTCTGTTTACTAGCGGCTAATTAATTCGCCACATATGCTGAGAACATCTGTCGCTAGTGACCTGCCGGGAGAGCAGAGGACGTACTGCTGCGACGCCCCTCGCTCCCCCTCAGCCCGGTACACTCACTCATTACCACACACACACTCATGAGCACAACTCATGAGCACGACTAATGTGTCCACGCACAGGGCCCGTACATCACAGGCACATGCGGGCAGAGGAGTGGATAAAAGTTAGGTTTGTTACAGAACAACATAATATTATACCGTATTATCAACCAACAATAACTCAGATCATGTACTCTATGCTCTGTTTGTCACAAAAGAGAATTTTAGACAATGGTTCTCTCAATTATGACCATATACATAACCAAAATGTATACACCAGTGCCTTAAATACCTGAAGCCAGGTGAACAAAGTGCTTTGCTCAAAGACACAATGGCACCAGAAACTATGGGGAGTGGGAATCAAATCAACTGTCTCAAAATACAGAATAATTTGGACATTGTGTATTTAAATGACTCAATTTAGTGCCTAACATATAACAGAGCACACTATTGTCTGCTTCACTGTCCTTCATGCTGTGCAGTGTCAAAGCCAAACTTGGCAAAATAAAAAGTACAACTCTGTGAGTGTGCAAACCGCAGTAGCAGCAGAAAAACTCCACCAACCAATCAGATTCATTAACCTCCACTATCCCACAATCCCCTGGGGCACATACAGAGACAAAGACAAACTCTTCGCCTTGTGTCCTGCATCAGCCCCTGTTCCCCTTCTCCTCTACCAACGCCCCATAACACCCAAACTGTCGGGACAGGCTCAGCTCGCTCTAATGTGGGGCTCATTCATTAAAGTGACTTTTATAGACTGTATGTACAACAAACACCTGCACAAATAGGCCTACTGTATAGGGTACTGAGTATGGCCGGTCAAGTGTGCTGAAACTGTACAGTCCTGTTCTGTACTCGTGTTGTCATTCAGAAGTGTGCGCATTGTGGTTTTAGTTGTTGTTGGTTTCCTTAAAAGTTTTGCCTGTTGAAGCAATAAATTTAGCTCCATCAGAAACTTGGAAAGAAGGCTTGTGTTTTCATCATATCATTGATTGTTAATTGGAGTCTGAAAGGTTGAGCATTTTAATATTTAGACAGGGCCATTAGAGTTCTCATTACCTGCTATTTCATGGAGCTCAGCTGAAGGCCTTAATGGACCCTGCTGGCTGCTAATTCCAAAAGTCATTCAACTTCTTTGTTAGTTGTAATTCAGTGATCAGTAAACGAGTCAACAAGTCACCACAAGCCAGCCATCAGAGCCTCCCCAGTCAAGCAGCAGCCACCCAGCTCGAGAGCCCCCCCACCTGTCCCTGCTAATTTGGTGAAGAATCAATTAAGGCAGTGTTTGCTGAGTTCTCCTTGCCTTCAGCTCATCTGCTCCTCTCTAATGCAATTGTCCTGTGTGCTGCGTGCGGAGCGGCATAATAAAGTGATAAGGCTAATCAGGTTGGCTGCTCCTCTCCTCTCCCCATACGCACACTACACTTATTCTATTAGATGTGTAATGAGATTCTGCACTCCATCAACACGATGCCACTGTTGCTGCTGTGTGTGTGTCTATGCACAAAGTGTGTGCGTGTGTCTATGCACAAAGTGTGTGTTTGAGTGCGATCGCTTCTGTTCTTGCACAGGAAATTTGCCCCATTTACATTCTATCATTAGCTTGAAACAAATGTGCCCTTGAGCTTCGCGCCCCTGTCTCTATTGGCTGCAAACACTTTACTTTGGCAGACGATCATAGCTGTGCGCTTGTTCGTGTGCGCGCTCTCACCACTGGATACACGCATAAACAGACACTACTAGGAGGACTCAGATTTGAGATTTACTTAACTTTCATTGCTGCATGTGCAAGTAAAAGATCATTAAGACTTATTTAACTTTACATTATGCTAACACAGTCTTGTCTTCACACACACATGCACACACACACATACACACCGATATGCAGGCACACAACGTGACAGTTGAGTATATGTAGAGGACACAGGGCTCTCTGATGTGTAGAGCAGTTCTGGTCAATGGGCCAGATAATGAGTTGCCATAAACAGCAGCAGTCTTCCACTGTCCAGCTCCACTCATTACTGCAGGAGCATATGTAATCAGTGTGTTGCTGGGGCGTGTCTTAATGTACTCCACTCTTTGGTTTGACAAAGACAGGGCCGGGGCCAGAGGGTGGGTCACGAGAAGGTAAAGAAGAAGACGAGTGGCCATACCCTGGGAAATAAGGCTCATTGCTATTCACTGATGGAAATGAGTCTTGTCAGAGTACAGGGGCCAAATCTGAGAAGATTCTTTGTCTCTGTAAGTTTAAAAGACTGTTGTAAAAGTTTAGATTATGGTGTGGATTTTTTTGATTGGTAATGTCATTATATTCAGATTCAGAAAACTTTTATTTGTCTCCAAGGGCTGTTCATTTGTAGCTTCAGAGTTGTGCATTAAATCAACAAAAACATATAAAAGACACAGGAAATGGACAACAAGTCAGAGAAAGAGATAAAAATATAAACCTAACCAACAGATTTTTTAGCTCTTGATAATAAAATTTAGATGTATTTAAAATGAGTTTATGTCTGCATCTAAACCTAAACGGCCAAGTTTTAGGATGTATACGTGCAGGGAAGGCAAAATGTCTTTTGCTATTTTTTGGTGATTGTTTCATATTAGAAAAGGCAGTTTAATCATCATACATTGTTGAGTTTCAGATGATGTTACACAGGCCGCCTATAATAATGAATGGAAGTAGGGGTCCCAAGTCAGGTAAAAATGGTATTGTTAATATGCATATTTTTGTGGTAAATGAATCATGTTCATGTGAAATAAATTACAAAATATTACAAAATTACAAATATTAAGAATTATTAGGAAAAAATGTCCTTTGCTCATCTAGCAAAATCACAATCTAGAATCTGGAAACAACCTACCCCCAACTGACTTAAAGGTGCAGTGTGTAATTTTTTGGTTGGGGGTCCGTCACCTGCTTGTTTTTGTGGATATGTGATTGCTCTGCCTGGAATGTTCCACAGTTTGACAGCTCTACGTTACATTTACTAAATTAAGTTTAAGTTTAAGTTTATTGGTTTATTAGGACAGTGTACAATTACATTAAGCACAGTGGCAAATATGATTGTAGCTCATAGCTAATTTGCATCTGTAGTCCTACTCTGGGGATCAGACCCAGACCCCGTATGAACCCCTCTGCAGGTGGTGAGCCCACAGGAGGGAGGAATTCCTTGACGGTCCTTGATTGTAAACTGTTCATAGGAAGTGTTGCATGTTTTTGGTTGATGGGGGAAACCGGAGTACCTGGTGGAAACCCATCCAGACACGGGGAGGAAACATGCAAACTCCACACAGAAAGGCCCGGGCGACCCGGGGATCAAACCCGTAACCTTCTTGCTGTGAGGCATGAGTGTTGCCACTCAGCCACCGTGCTGGTACCCAGATTAGGACTACAGATGGAAATTAGCTATGAGCTACAATCTGGTACAAACATATCTGCCACTGTGCTTAATGTAATTGTACACTGTCCTAATAAACCAATAAACCAAACCAACTGTGGTGATGTCATAGACTGTGGAGATATCATAGACTGTGGTGATGTCATAGACTGATGATGTCACAGACTGATGATGTCACAGACTGATGATGTCATAGACTATGGTGATGTCACAGACTGATGATGTCACAGACTGATGATGTCACAGACTGATGATGTCATAGACTATGGTGATGTCACAGACTGATGATGTCATAGACTGGTGATGTCATAGACTGATGATGTCACAGACTGATGATGTCATAGACTATGGTGATGTCACAGACTGATGATGTCATAGACTGGTGATGCCATAGACTGATGATGTCACAGACTGATGATGTCACAGACTGATGATGTCATAGACTATGGTGATGTCACAGACTGATGATGTCATAGACTGTGATGATGTCATAGACTGATGATGTCACAGACTGATGATGTCACAGACTGATGATGTCATAGACTATGGTGATGTCACAGACTGATGATGTCATAGACTGGTGATGTCATAGACTGATGATGTCACAGACTGATGATGTCACAGACTGATGATGTCATAGACTATGGTGATGTCACAGACTGATGATGTCATAGACTGTGATGATGTCATAGACTGATGATGTCATAGACTGTGATGTCACAGACTGATGATGTCACAGACTGATGATGTCACAGACTGATGATGTCATAGACTGGTGATGTCACAGACTGATGATGTCATAGACTCTGGTGATGTCACAGACTGATGATGTCATAGACTGTGATGATGTCACAGACTGATGATGTCATAGACTGTGGTGATGTCACAGACTGATGATGTCATAGACTCTGGTGATGTCACAGACTGATGATGTCATAGACTGTGATGATGTCATAGACTGATGATGTCACAGACTGATGTCATAGACTGTGGTGATGTCACAGACTGATGTCATAGACTGATGATGTCATAGACTGATGATGTCATAGACTGTGGTGATGTCATAGACTGTGATGATGTCATAGACTGTGATGATGTCACAGACTGATGATGTCATAGACTGTGGTGATGTCATAGACTATGGTGATGTCATAGACTGTGGTGATGTCACAGACTGATGCCTCTCCACAGATCTGACCTGTAACTTGATCTGGTTTGGTCTTCAATAAGATAGAAAGGTTTAATCCCATACTGTGAAGCATTCCAGGCAATGCAACTACATCTCCATGGAGAAAAAGCATTTGGCAGACCTTCCACCAGAAAAGTTACACAATGCACCTTTAACTGACACCTCTATCATACATTTAAATGATAAGTATTATACAATTGTACATTTTAACTAGATAATTTCCTAATTTGATTTAAAATGATTAACTGTAACATACCAGCATATTTCAAAACAAACCTTATAATACAATGGATAGAGCTTTGCTAATCTGTTGACTTAAACTTATGGAATACACAAGTGTGCTTTAGCTCATTAGCATAAATCCATGGGAAGACAAAACAACAGACAGCATACAGTATATGGGATAATTTGGAGGCCAGGAAGCTGTCACTGAGACATAATTAGAAAATCTGCACACAAACGCACACAAGTACAAACAGGGTCTCACGCTGAGCACTTCCTCATTAACTCCTCCAGAATGATAAAACACACTTCGCTCTCATCCCACCCAAGATTCTACAAAGACCAGATAGCATTTCAAGCGGCCTCCACTAAATCTTTAATTATAACTTTATTTGAAGAAAACAAGGGAGCACTTAATAAGCAAATGAGAGTGATAATAACTAGGAATATGGATTGGAGCTAAGAGACAAGATTATAGTGGCGGACCCCTGCCGAGAGACAATGAGAGAAAGAGAGGGACTTGTAAATAATGTGACAGAAGCAGTAAATTATGGGGCTAAATACTCAAAGCTGTAATTATGTCCCTCTTTAAAAAGGCAGTGATGAGTGGCTGTGAAGATGAGTGGATCCCCCTTTCTCACCATCACGCATCCCATTTATGTGAACTCTGACTTGTTTCACCACAGAAAAGACAAATCAATTCAGAAGTGGTTTATTTGAAAGCAGAAGTTTCATTATTTGTGCCAGTGAGATTATGTTTGGCTGGGGTTGATTTGTTGCTTGATTTGACAAAGGTCCAATTTGGAGATATTAAAATTGAAAAAAGATTATTGGTGAGCTACAAACTATATTTGAAACAGTGACAGTTTTAATAAATATAAACATTAAAGCCACAGTATATTACTTTTTAGCCAAAAAATAGACTAAAATATTTCAGTTTGGTTGTTTACCATGAAAATGTTGTTCCTTTGGCTAAAATATTCCATAGTACAGCATTAAACTTCTCTATCTCTATGGAGTATCTTGCAAAGAATGGATTTAACTTTCTATTTCCATGGAATCATGCAGGTGACATGCCACTTCCAGTACACCTGTACCTTTAAAGTATATTCTTTATTGAACTGAGTCCTGGTTTGGGCAGCAATAAAAAACACTGCCATATTTAAGCTGAAGTTTTGCATAAAAAGGGTTGTTGGGAGGAAAATAAGTTTTTCAACTCAGATTAAGGGCTTGTGATTAACAACAACAACAACAACAACAACAATAATAACAACCTATTATTGTGTAATGATGATTTGTTTTATTTTCACCCTCTTAGCTTGTTGAAATGTCTTTTGTAAATGTGAGCACTCTGTGCATATCTCTCTAGCCCTCCTTTATTTCTCCCCATCCTGCTTCTGTCTTTGTCCAGATCTCTTAAGGTTTGTCTTGGGCTGCAGCACTTGGAATTGAGTTGTAAAGAGAAGACAAGTATTCACAGTGGGCTCACTCCATTCAGTGGTGAGTTCATTTCCCCTGCTCTGAGTCTGTGTCTGTCTGTTTGCATGTTAAAGATATCACATCAAGTGTGTTTGTGAACATATTGTATCTCACATATTGTACCACTGACACAGCTGTACATATGTCACACAACCTCACTTTCCATACGTGGTTATATTTGACATATGCTTAACCACGACCGGGGGGAGTGCTCACACGCTTTTGCGTATGTGTGCATGTGTGTGTGTGCGTCCCTGAGCAGCAGTCTGAACCAATCCAATGGAGTTGTCTCAGTGTCAGCGAATGACAGCTTCATTATCTGGTAAAAAGTGGGACAAATGGAGGCTAGTGTCTGTATCTCACAAGCTATCAAATACAAAAAATGTCATGCACATACAAAAACAAAACAAGCCCTATTTGTTTTCATGACTTTTATCTTTGACAGAGGGTCAGATTGTGTGACACTAATGTCAGTGGCTTGGCTTTATGTATTCCTTGTTGCACTGTCCCTGTTTTATTCGAAATCATTAATGCTTTCTGAAATGGGGACATGCCCATCTGACAGCAATTTTTACCAGTGTGATATAAGGTCTCACATATATGAAAATAGAAATACACTATATTGCCTAAAGTATTCGCTCACCTGCCTTGACTCACATATGAACTTAAGTGACATCCCATTCTTAATCCATAGGGTTTAATATGACGTCGGTCCATCCTTTACAGCTTTAACAGCGTCAACTCTTCTGAGAAGGCTGTCCACAATGTTTAGGAGTGTGTTTATGGGAATTTTTGACCACTCTTCCAGAAGAGCATTTGTGAGGTCACACACTGATGTTGGACGAGAAGGCCTAGCTCTCAATTTAATGCTCTAATTCATCCCAAAGGTGTTCTATCAGGTTGAGGTCAGGACTCTGTGCAGGCCAGTGAAGTTCATCCTCACCAAACTCTCTCATCCATGTCTTTATGGACCTTGCTTTGTGCACTGGTGCACAGTCATGTTGAAGAGGAAGGGGCCATCTCCAAACTGTTCACACAAAATTGGGAGCATGGAATTTGCCAAAATCTCTGGATGCTGAAGCATTCAGAGTTCCTTTCACTGGGGCCAAGCCTAGCTCCTGAAAAGCAACCCCACACCATAATCCCCCCTCCACCAAACTTTACACTTGGCACAATGCAGTCAGACAAGTACCGTTCTCCTGGCAACCACCAAACCCAGACTTGTCCATCAGATTGCCAGATGGAGAAGCACAATTCATCGCTCCAGAGAACACGTCTCCACTGCTCTAGAGTCCAGTGGTAGCGTGCTTTACACCACTGCATCCGGCGCTTTGGATTGCACTTGATGATGTATGGCTTGGATGCAGCTCCTTGGCCATGGAAACCTCTTCCATGAAGCTCTCTACACATTGTTCTTGAGCTAATCTGAAGGCCACATGAAGTTTGGAGGTTTGTGGTGATTGACTCTGCAGAAAGTTGGTGACCTCTGTGCACTATGCACCTCAGCATCCGCTGACCCCGCCCTGTCAGTTTACATGGCCTACCTCTTTGTGGCTGAGTTGCTTCCATTTTGTTATAATACCACTAACAGTTGACTGTGGAATATTTAGGAGTGAGGAAATTTTACGACTGGACTTGTTGCACAGGTGGCATCCTATCACAGTACCACGGTGGAATTCACTGAGCTCCTGAGAGCGACCCATTCTTTCACAAATATTTGTAAAAACAGTCTGCAGGCCGAGGTGTTTGATTTTATACACCTGTGGCCATGGAAACACCTGATTTTGATTATTTGAATGGATGAGTGAATACTTTTGGCAATATATTGTATATCTATGAGTCTTGGGTTAGTCTAAAATGGCATAATGTACATCATAAGGCATCTACACAATAAACCCTTAAACAAAGTATCCTTATTTTGCCATATTTCAATATAAACCAATTCTTCAGTGAGCGACTGGTCAGTATCTCAGCACATAATTTAGATTGTATGCCACGACAGGCCTAAGTGGACAGTGTTTGTGCTCTATTTCTGTTGGATGATGCCGCAAAAGACGTTACAAAAAAGTTGCAATTTCTACAAATATGTTGCAAATGCAACAAAATATTTTCAGTGTAGGCTATAATGTAAAAACTTATGTGTGACTTTGTGTACTGTTATGTGTGCGTATGGAAGATTTTTTTTTTTTATATTTTATATTTCTATTCTATTCTATGACTAGTTAATTGTTTATTGTGAACTTTTTTGGCGTAACTACTCTAAAGTTACACACACCAATGATTTCTGGTGTTTATAATTTCTTGGTTGGCAGCTGTTATCTATGAAATGATGACTCTGTCTAAATGTTAATGCTAGGAGATGCAGTACGGTGATATGACTTGACAGGGTAAATAACCGTATAGTGAGGAGGGGGTATATTCTCTGGCACATGTCAAACAGTGGAAGCCCCACACACAGATGCGCTGACAACTTTCTTAGTAACTGGGCACCTTAGGGTGCCAGACAGGTGTGACCTACCCCTCTTATAACCCACCCTCCCATCTCCATCCTGACATCTGACAGGGCCATCACACCAGGCCAGCCAGGGTGCCACCTATCTGTAGAAAGGTAATGCTATGTAAATGTCCCCTACACACATGTCATCTATTAGAATAGACTGGACACACATACACATTTATATAACTCTCTATTACAGACGCCCACTCACTCTCTGGCTCTGCCCTCGAGGTTGGGGAGGTCCCGGCCCCTGTCTGCTCACTCTGGGTCAGTTTCTCAGACTTCTGACAGGGTCGCTCACCTCTCCTCTCATTATTAACCTGCAGTAAAATGCTGCAAATCCAAACACGGACAGTCACTATGTAGAGGAAAGATTGAGATGAACAGTGCTATTGAAGAGAAAGCCCATTCCATTTTGTGACTATGTATCCTCTAGGCATTACCTATCACATTAACAATATGACAGACCGCCTTCAGCCTCTTTCATTACCTGCCAATCAAGCTCTTTGACGCCATTCAACCAACAATACTGCACTTTAGAGAGGGAATAGCACTCAATTACAGTTTTAACATGCTGCGCTTTAGGATACTTTAATGTACGACAGTGAACATTTCTTGGCAATTTGGTAGCCTTGACCCTCAGCACTCCCCAGTGCAGCTCGTGTTTCCCCGGCAGCCATTTTTCCTCCACCAGGTAACTCTCGCTTTAATCTAGTGCTTTTATTATTATGCAAGACGGGTGCCCTGCAGGAAGAAAACACATTAGGAATACTTGGGGAAAAGGAGAGACATTTTTCAAGCAGCTAGAATTCTTTTAGGCTTCTGGAAAGTGGGCAAATATATGCAGATTTTGGTAGAAATAGATGTCAAAGAGATCACTATCTATATAAGGATTTTTCAATGCTCATAGGCACAACGGGTACAACTGGTTCACAAAAGGAATGAAATTGAGCCAAAATTACATAAAAGGACACATTTTCCTGCCTGAAATAGACAGCAGAACATTTGCAATGGTATTGTGCAATGTAAAAGTGCTTAGGTATAGGCACCCTTTACCTTATCTTGATCTAGACCATGATTCGGATCTACTCCAAATCAGACAAAATAAGAACCTTTATTTGTCTCACAATGGGGGAATTCCAGTTTTGCAATGCAAAGTTCAATAGTAGCAGGTCAATAGATTTATGAAATCAAAACTAATCAATCTAACTAGAATGTTAGAAATACTTTGAATATGCCTGATTTATGTTATAATATTGTTTCTTCATCAAAAACACACCTGGAGTTGTGTTTTGTTTTATTCACACATGTTTAACACACAAATCCTGCATTTAGGCTTAGTTCTTCTCTCAAACAGGAAACACCCTGTTCTACCTTGTGATGTCATGTGGTAATACAGTAAGTGCTCCACTGTGTTTTTAAACTCCATACACCTTCACTACAATCATTTGGATAATTACAGTCTTGGAATTACAGTCCTGAACAAAAGATAAAAGGTAGCTATTAACTTGAAAACTACCATTTCATGACATCACAAGGTGGAACACAGCATTTTGAGCTTTGGAGATGTAGATAGACTAATATGGCTGGATTACTCAAAAATATGTGAATGAAACAAAACACAACTCTGGGAATGGTTTTGAGGAGGTAACAACATTGTAACATGGCTTAAAGCTCACAGGAGTCAATATTGTGTAAGATACAAAGAGACGTGAAAAGTTTGTTTCTTTACTGCCCTCTGTCTATGGTATTACTGGTGCTGCACAGAAGCAACTAAACTCTTTAACTAAAAAAAACATTTAATCCATAACCATCATAATCCATAGCAAAGCATAACCCATAGACAGAGAAGTAATAACAAGAAGATAACAACATACTGCAAAGTGCTATGTGATAAATAAACCTCACCCAAGTTCCATCACAGCTCCTGATAGGATTATAGGAGGTGACAGTGATGAGAATGCCCTGGACTGTGGTCACCACGGAGACACAATAGGATTAAGGCCACAACACCTGAACACATGTGTGTCTACAGTACAGTGACCACAAATGCACATTTCTAATTACCACTATATTTCCAAACATAAAATTTTAAGACTTAGTTTTGTTTTGTTTTTTTTTGTTTTATTTTTTTACAGCAAAGAGACGGGCAGAAATTTACCACAGTATGGCATTACACTTATCTATCTCCATGGAGACAGCAAGTGACAGCACCAGACGTTGACCAGACCAGAAGTTACAAGTCTGATCTGTGGAGAAGAGACAACCCATCTTAGAAAGTATGCATGATTTTAGCAATAAAAATCCCATTAATTGAATAAAGTTTGATGCCAAACTGTGAAACATTCCAGTCAAAGATCTCTATGGAGACAAGCAGATGGCAAATCCCGCACCAAAAGGCTACATAGTGCACATTTTAGGTTTGGCACATTTAAAGTAGTCATACAATTATTAATTTCTTACTGTTTTCTATTTTGCAGTATTATATTTTTGTACATATAAAACGCAGGTGCCAGGCGCCATTTTGAAATGTATTCATTTTGCCGCTCACTGTGACCTCCAAACTTTGAAAGGTCTTGACAAGTCCAGTCTTGTGACCTTTTTTCTTCTTCTCCCCTCTGTCCTCTTTTCCTGTTTAGGCTATTGGCATATACCTTTCCTATTGTTTCCTCTGCATCTCTCTGTCAGCATGTCGTGTCCATCAATATGCACCTGTCAGTCATCCGTGTTACAATTGGCACCTGTCAATACAATGTAAAGGCATGCCAGTTTGTTTATAGGCACCTTTAATACCATCAGCTGCCAATACATAAACACACACACACACTGCAGTGCCAGACATGCAGGTGAAGTCTTTTCATCCTCATCACCCGTTATCATCGCTGACGCAGGGAAATTTGCTTTGGTGTGAACAAGATTGGATCAGATGAGGAAACAAAGGCCCACCTTCTAACTATTCAATATTTGGTTGTGCACTCACTCACTCACCCAGGCTATTGTACCATCAAGGTCTTTAAGTCAGAAGGAAGTCACTGACACTGCTGCCCTCTACTGGAGACCTACAAGACCTTTGGCAATGACATTCAAGTCCCAAGTTGCACACACATTAAAGATGCATGAAATTCAATCATCTGTTCATGTAATCACCCCACCCTCTTCTACACATAACTTCTAACTTAATCTGCTCTGTCTTTAAGGCAGTTTTCTTTATAAACTGTCCCTCATTTGACATTGGACTCTGTAGATCAATAATCAGATGCCCAATACTGTAATCTAGAGGGTCACAACATTCTCTTACTACTTTATTTAGCTGTAGTGCAACAAGACAACAATTATACAGTGTGTTATATTTTTTGTATTTTTTATTTTTCACAAATAGCAGTACACTTTCTAACATCTTGCTGTACTTTTTGGTATTTAGTATGATCGATTTTACAGTTTGTTAATTAAAAATTGCAAAATTGATCTAATTTATAGGTTTTTTTTGCAAAACAGTCATCTAATATGGCTTATTTCAGTGTATATTCTAAGTATATGTTGTTGGTCTTTACTTTGTGTTTTGATTTTACAACATTGATCATCCTGAGTGCAGAAATCCTCTTGAATCTTGTAACAGCAGATGCACCAAAAAGAACGAGCCCCCAGACTGAGGCTGGAGGCTCATGGGCTGATGATCCTCCAGTATAAATGCGTGCCTGTCGTCTCCCACTCCTGTACGCACACAGTGGTGTCCGTGCGTCTGAGAAATGTGATTACAAATGAGAGTGTGAGTGAGCGAGCGCACTGCCACAGCTGGCATGGCATCTGGCATGGCATATCGCTGCCCGGCCTCGCCTGCTGCCTGCGTTCTCTAATGTGGCTGTCTACAAGCCCATTAAGAAGCCATTACTAAATGCTCTGTCTCTGAGCCTATTCCACGCCTTATAGCACGGGCCCATGGGAACACCAGCAACACAGAGACGAGACAGACACAGGAAATCTCAGAAAAACAGGTGGTGTGAAAATGGAGAGATTTGTTGTCAAAGGATTTACATGCAGATTTACTGTTGTTGTTTGTTCAAGAGGCATAATGGGCATGGGTGCTTCCTCCTCGTGTTGAGCGAAGTCTGGGGTTTAGCTTAAGGGCTATTGAAATTAGCACCACACCATTTAAGGCATTTTAAAAGAACACACTTAAAAAATTTTGTCATGAAGGCATTTGTTTATTTGCTTTTAATGTTTCCGGTCATGAATGTAGAATCAGAAACTTTTCAAAATTGTCACAGCTGGCAAACTGCAGTGGGCATCTGTAGAGAAAAGGAGAACAGGTCATAAAACTGTATTATCTTATTCATCTTTCATTGGTTTGTTGGAGTCACTTATCTCCATGGCAATTTTTATGTTATGCCATATTGTGGAAGGACATGTCCACAGAAAAAAGCAAAGAACAGAAAACTTATGCTGTGTATTTATATTGTGCATTTATTAATTTTCTTCTCTTGCATGTGGCTTTGGCCTTAGGTGTGTGAGGTCACACTGGGGCAGAGCAGACATTCTGGTGTATTTCTGTGGCTATTTAAGATGAATACTCTGCCTGAAAATGTGGAAATGTGTGTTTATTGTCCTCTATGTAAAATGGTAAATTGCTTTTTAATGAGTACTTCTGTCACAGGCCCTGAAGCCACCTTGCATGTAGACACCATTTACCAGCCACACACATGTAACTGCTATGAACTTGGGGATGCTCTAATAGAGTTTAAAGGGTTTTTCTCCCATACTTCAGCAATGGAGCGTTACAGCTCTCGGCTTGTGTGTGTTTGTGCATGTGTATGGGCTGCTGGAACTAAGCGGGGCTCTTAATCATGCCTGTAACGGCCACTATTACAGCGGGCTAATGATGAATGCACCAGCCTCTGTGCAAACCCTGACCTCCTTTTCTGCTGCGATGCACAAAAAAGCTCCAACTCTCTCTCACTTCCACCAAAACACACATCTATTTGTAATTCTCACAAGAGCGGCACACACAAGCACAGCTATCCATTCCATAGGTCGCTCAGGGACCACATTAATGACCAACCTAGATGTAAAGGGGGCATCTAAAACCTGTTTTCTACACTTAACTGGCGGAGGGCATCTGGGGTAACAATTTATGACATATCAATATGCAAAGCAAAGAAGGGCACTTGAATTCTATAACTAAAGTCCTATCAAACTTGCGTAAAAAAGTAAAAATCACATAAATAAATAATTTAAAGTCACTAAAAAGGCAGGACGGAAAACATAGAAAATGTAAAATGTTGAGAAATTGTGACAGGAACGAAACTTTGTGTTTTCTTCAAACTTTTGTTATAAAAAGACAAATTAATTTTCTAAACATAATAGTGACAGGGGCTAGAAAGGGACCTGAAAACAACCAAAAAAAAAAAAGATTGTATAAAATTCCATCCTAACAAAGGGATTTTGTGCAACAGTGAGTGAGTGAGTAGTTCTAAACGAGTGTAAAGTTTTGATGAAGGACAAACTAATGTCAGGGACTGAGGCAGTGCAGGCTTCCTGCTCCGCGGCTACCACATGTGATCCCGGCTGTCACTCACACTCCATCGCCATGACAATCATCGTAAGGCAGGCGCCTGGGGGCGGGGACAAGCCTGTCCTTGTAATAAACAGTAGCCCTGTGCAATCTGACGCCAACCACTGCTGCGTGACAGCCCCCCTCCGCACAAACACTTGTATAAAGAGAATAGGGAAATGAAGCTGAGCTTTTTAGTAACAGTGGTGTGCTCTGCTCTTTTCAATGCATGACGTGTCCCCCTTTATAAGAGGGCCCATTTCATTATGTTTTAGTGTTGTTGACAGTCAGTCTCCCTGCCTGCTAAATGTATGCACTGATATTATAGATGCATATGCGAGCAGTGCATTGAGACATGATCTAAGTTTGAGACAGTGACGTCTGTGTGTGTGTGTGTGTGTGTGTGTGTGTGTGTGTGTGTGTGTGTGTGTGTTAGGTTTGGCCAAAGGGCAGGGAGCAGGCACTTGTCAGGCTGACGCACACATGGCGAACTGGATTGTGATGCCAGGGCTGCGTGACAGCTCCTTCACCGTTCACACACACAGGAGCACTCAGCAGAGCCCCGAACCTACCCTCAGCCGCTCAGCCCGCGCTGGAGCTGTGAAAGCCAGGACACAGAGACCAGACTGAAGGGAGCTCTCTGTAACTGCAGGCGACTGCTGCGCGGGGTGCGTTTGTTTCGAGGTGGTGGGCTGGCGGGGAAGGGCGGGTGGGGGTTCAAAGTGTCACATCAATTTGTGGCTGTGCGGCTTCTGAAAGAGGCTAACCTCTCTGCCACTTAGGCTTAGCCCCGCAGTACACAGCATACTACCAGACAGGACACCGCATATACGCACAGTGCTTTCAGAACACTAACAGATTTGTATGGTATTCTAATTAGCCTGACAATGTTTCATGCAGACAACATGCATGCTTATTTAGTTTCAAGATTCCATAAAACTTAACATTCAAATAGTTTTATGTGATCAAAATTTTAGCATGAAGTCAAGATTTATAAATGCTGACTTTACTATTATTTAAAGTGCTTAAAAAGAGCTTGTGTGCTGTCCACATGCTTGTCCTATTTGTTACTCTATCAGACAGCCCTAACTGTCACTTGTTGGTGCATATCCATCAAAAGCTTTCATCACAAATTGTATTTTGGTGGCACTGCCCATTGTGCCTATGAGCCTAGTGCCCACGCAGTCAAGTGAGGAGAAGTTGCTGGTTAAAAGCCCCCAGGGGTGACCTGGCCAAGCCCCAGACCACTTTAACCACTCGTCTCCATTAACAGGCTCCCTGATATCATTATACTCTCTGGGGAGCAGGCATGTTCTAACCAACCATTTACCCTCTCTCTCTCATCTCTGCCTGTGCCATGATGTTACTCAATGAAAAAAGACAGCACCCAGAAAAAAAATATGAGATTGATTTATTTGCTTCAGTGTTCTTTGGGATGGAGTCCTCTCCCTCGCTTTCTCCTTTTCCCCTCTCTCTCCCTTTCTGTGCAAACTGAAACCAATTAGTGAGCAGAGCACTTGTAGCGGGGAATGTAGGGCAAGCGGGGAGTAATAAAAAAGTATTGACTTTTCTGTGACTGTACGCAGCGTGAAAGGGGTGCCGCGGCCTTGTCCGACATGAAAGGAGCTCCATTAATTTCACTTATTTCACCCAGGCCCCTGTCAGGAGGCCCTAATGTGTCCCAGGCATGCTGCTCACAGGCAGCCAGTCAGACAGTCCACACTGCCCCAGCCTGGTTACCAAATAAGTTTACATTAGATATCAGAGAGAGGAGAGTATGAGAAAAGAGTAATCTCTAATTCTCTAGATGAGGCAGATAGGCCTTTCATACGTAACTAACTTTGCCCCAGTTAAAGAAATGCATCTCACCCTAAACATTTAAGAAAAACTCATTTCGATGTAGTGACTGCTGCAAACATTAAACAGTGAACAGTTATCTTTCTAATTTATATTTGCAGATTTTCTGTATTCTCTACTGGTTTATCTATAAAAAATAAATACACTACAAATACTAATGCAACATGTTCTTGGTAGCTTCAGAGTACTTTATACTTTCTAATCACTAAAGTTAACAACTGGCGTATCCTGGCTTTTGGTTTGGGTGCTATCATTTACATGAAGTGGCAGATGTCCAGGAAAACCAGTGTGGAGCAAGAGGCTATCTGCAGACAGAAACTAATCAGAGTTTGATATAAGAACGCCGCCTTTATGGTGTATGTTAATCAGCTCTCTTCGGTCTGCCAGTGCCATGCATAATCACCAGCACTTATTCACATGATTGATGAAATATGTGTCTGTGAAATCCAAGACACTTTTGTTATCATCCTGTTTTGCTCTCCCCCAGTGCACAGTCGCTCAGCATATTTCACTCTCCTCTGTAGTGGCCCAGTACAAATGAGAAATTACACAAACAGTATGTGGTCTGGATTGAAACTTTGCACACACGGACACTCAGAAGTCCTTCGCTGAATATGAGGTGCACCCAAAAACAAGACTTAGAAATAAAAGACAAACAACAGACATCAAAACAGATCAGAGGCAGAAAAGATAAACATTGAATGGATATTTGTTTAAAAGAGCATTTGCTAGTTATTCCAAAGTCTGACAGCATAAAAACAGGGTGATTTTAGAAGAAAGTATTCCCTATATTTTTGCATTTTATATATATATATATATATATATATATATATATATATATATATATATATATATATATATATATATATATATATATATATATATTTATTTATTTATTTATTTATTTATTTATTTATTTATTTATTTTATTATTATTTTTTTTTATACTGGCCCCAATCCCATATAAAGTAAATGGGGAGGATCACATTAGGCAATCTGTAGAAATCTGCATCACCGTTACAACTCATGTAATGCGTAATGCTTGACCATGTTCCAAAAAATAGGGAAAAATAAAATGATATTGATAAAAAAAACATGCTGTATTTATTTACATATTACTGTATTTGTACGTGTGATGCTGTGGCAATGGCAGCTGGAAGGACGAAACAAGAAGGCACCCATTTTAAATAAGAGAAAAACAATACTTTTTTGAGGGGGCGGGATTGTGTTCAAGACCAAGAAAATGACTCTATCAAGGAACAAGGCTGCTTTAATGCAGGGAGATCTAAAAGAGACATTGCATAAAAAGGAGGACTGGGACTTGGACTGTGATTTGGGTTGAGAGGCGCAGGGAGGGAACGGGGCCGAGACTCCGGCTAAGATTAAGCCAGAGGCCGAGGCGGGCGAATTAAGCCTCCCCTTCGCCTCAGGCTACTATTACACATCTATAATGAGAAACACTGGAGTGGGGGCCTCGTCTGAGCACCTTGGCACACCTTAGATTAAATATGCACAATTCCTATGCAAAACGGGCCGGGAACAGCGCAGCCCAATGCTCCTGTCTAATCCCCCTGCTGCAGTTGTTTCAGCCAGGGTTAACAGGCTCATCAGTCAACACAGGCTGCTTAGCACGGGACATCCAGGCCATTTGCAGCTTTAAGTGTTTGTGATTGCTTTTCCTCTTCCAGAAATGTCCATGGCTCCAACCCTCACCTGTTTCCCCATGCAGAACACTGAAAATATGGGCCTCTAATATGTAAGCATGCAGATAAAAGCAACTTTGTTTAAAAAAAAGAAGGCATTTTGAACCCCAGATAATCAGATAACTAGCCACCAGAAAACATACGTGCCATGCCTAGCTTTGGTAAAGCTAATAAGTACTGAGCTCAACAATGAATTTGAGCCACAAACTGAAATCTGAAAGTACTAAAGAATCATTTGTTCTGGTATGTAAAACAGCATTGAATCTTAACAGAAACAATTCTCTACACTGGGCAGGTCATGTGTGCGGGTCATGTTTGTTCTGACAAAGGCCCACTAAGGCTTTTTACTCAGTTTTCTAGAACCCCTGTCTCAATCTGTCTCCTCTATGCAATTCTTAATCTTTAGCCTTTTGAAAATTAAACAAATAAAATAACTTAAGAACACTTAATTCTCATCTTACGAAGATATAGAACTAACAAGAAATCTATTTAATTTATTCTCTGACCGCACACTACTTTTAATGCATGTATTCTGTCTTGAGAAACATCTACGCCTATCTCCGCTGTAGTTTCATCACCAAACCATTTACATATCACAGCCAGTTCAGACTTCTATCACCAACACACAATCTGTGAGCCTTGTCATGCTCTTGTCTTGTTCTCCAGCTTTGTGTGTATTGATAGTACACACACAAATGTTCGAAAGAGAAGGAGGCAGGGGGTAGGGAAGAAGTTGCAGCTATAGCAGATAAAGAAAACAGAGAAGACGAGAGCTAAGAAGAAAACAAGACAGCGAGAAAGAGGAGTGATGGCAGGAGATTGAGACGGGCAGCGATTCTAGCACAGTACACATGGTATAGTTCAGTGAAGCGTGTCTGCTCTGGACAGGAGCTTCATTAAAGCACAGACTAATGCTGCTGTCTTACTTGTCTCTCTCATTCACACTGACAAAGACAACATTTAGAAGTTCTAAAACATATGGTGCACATTAAATACATAAAATATGAATATATAAACTATTATAATAGCTGTTTAACTCTCCAACTGCCTTTTTTGCACCTGAAAAACAAAACAAACAAAAAATGGATGACCCATTAAAAGCTGTACTGAGTGATTTGTGAAAAAAAAAGATACTAAAAGTGGCCGATGTCAGCCTGACCAAAGAGGTCCTCAAGTGATCAGCAAAAAAGGTTGTTTTTCCTGGACAGAATATTGATCGCTGATCATTGAACTGATACCATCACCATGTAATTGGCCTGTGTGCATTTGGCCTTTGCCACTGCTCTATATGCAAGCCTTATGGCTTAAATGCATCCATAATGGAAGGAAAGTGTTGGGTTAATTGATAAACCTGAGGTCTCCAGTTGAAGTGTGGCACAAGGAATGTTTTATGGCTGTGCAAATGAAAGGGCTGCAGAGTTTTACACAAGCCATAAAATGTTATGGAAAATTAGCATTCTTCTTTTTCATCACAGTAATCGAGACACTAATGCAGAAGTGGATGGATGGACATGATACAGTAGAAGCCGTATCAAGCCAGGGCATAGGTTTAAGACATTAGTGAGCTAAAGGATATAATAATCAATCAACTGAGTAATGGAAGGTCTAACTGAACTGTGAAGAATAACAATACGACAAATTAATTTCACAGTTATCAGGTGTTGCCTATTTTGTGTTTAATGTTCGTTTCTATTTTTATGTTTTGTAATATACTGTTACGCATCAACCATAATGGTTGATTATGGTATAGTCACCATTGCTTCAAAAGTTCTACTGCAGAATAATATGGTTGATAATAGTCCTTAGTACTGTTAGTGTGTTTTAAATGTCTTGTATTTTATTGTATATTAGTTTAGATTTAGATTTATTGTCATTTATTGTCATATAATACAGCAAAACTTTGACAGAGCAAACCTGCAACAGTAAAAATGAATAAAAAATACTTTCTTACATTCATACCAATAAAAACAATAAATAAATAATTATTGATTATTAGTTGTTTGAGATATTGGTTTTGCTCTGTTGTGATGTGCTCTGATCTAATGTGAGCAGAAAGAAATGCTTGGAGCAGCTGCAGACACAGACGTGACCACTCAATGCAGTGTACTTGATTAGTACATATAGCCTCTAATTAGCTAGCTTCTGGTTACAAGCACAACCCCCGGTGCCAGTGCTAAAAAACCATAAAAGTAGCAATAATAGACAGAGTTTTTCCATTGTGCATTTGGATATATCTCATCGGCATTTGCTTTAATACATATAAAAACATTATATTGCTAGTTAATAAATGTCAATCTATTTGGAGTTATTGAGTTAGAAAGCAGAGAGGACTGAAGAAAACAGTAGGCCACTATCCAGTAAGCTGGCATAGAGTCATGGTAGTTGTGAATGTGTGCACATTGCCAAAAGGCCCCATGTTTTGTGTTGTGAATTAAAAAAAATGGTGAAAAACAGAACTATGCTAATGATAACGCTCTAGGCTGCATTGAGGGCCCGAGCAAGACTTCCACTGATGATTACGAGCAGGTCGAGGTAAAGTGGCAGTGTCTGGGTGAGAGGGTTGTGGCAAGGATTTGAAAATAATTAGGAGCATGGCGGGATAACAATGCTACATAATGTGGCTGGGGGGCTGCAGTGATGAGTACCATGGCTGAGCTGTCCACTCCGCTGGCCCCTCTGAGCACTGACATAGACTGGTGCTGGCTGCTGTCATAGCTGCGGGTGATGCCAATGATAGGACTAATGCACTAATTACCACGGAGTGGGTAAGGAGAGAGAGGGGCTGTAAATAGGAGGGCACTGAATTAGATAGAATCATAAACAAGGCGACAGCAGCAGAGGGCCCAACATACATGCTTAAACTGGAATCAGCTTGTATTAAGAGTGTCACCTTTGGAAAGCTACAAGTTGCTTCAAAATGGGGCTGCATGGTTTTGGAAAATAATTGGATTGCGATTTTTCAGACAATTGTAATTGTGATTTCAAACACATCCAAAACCATAATTAATATTAAAGACTGGAATATGAACTGATACCTTTTTTGAATCCCCACATAAAAGGATATTTTATTGTTTACAATGGAAAATGTATTACCTAAATAATTTTTGTCTTTGATAATGGCAACTATAAGAGATTAAAGGACACATATTATGCTATTTTCTCGTCAATGTTATAATGTTTAGTCCTCAACAAAAACATACACTGAGTTGTGTTTTGTTTCATTCACACATGTTTAACACACAAACCCTGCATATTTAGTTCTTCTCTCAAACAGATGTCACGTGGTAATACAGAAAGTGCTCCACTGTGTTTAAACTCCATACACCTTCACTAGAATCATATGGATAATTTCATCCCTGCACAGTCAATCTCTACTGATGAAAAAGTAAAAGGTAGCTGTTAACATGAAAACAATCACTTCATGACATCACAAGGTAGAACAGAGCATTTTGAGCTTCGGAGATATAGACAGAGGCAGGATTACTCAAAAATATGTGAATGAAACAAAATACAGCTATGTTTTTGAGGAGGTAACAACATTCTAACATGGCTTAAAGCTCACAATTATAATTACAAAGTAATGTCACACATGGAACAATTCAGACAGGATCACATTAAAAAGCCGGTGAAGGGTTCTTTCATTTTCACTTGTTTAAAGCCATCTCTTTTGTCTTAAAATATAGCCTGGAAGCACTGTTCTAACTGGCCATGCATTGTAGTGAGCCGTAGGAGACCCTTTGTGACCGCCTACTCACTCTGCATCCTTATTTATCTGCACTTCCCCAGGCCGTGTTAGTGCACTCCCCTGTCGTGCTCTCAGACTTCCCTCGCTCCTCGCTGGCTCTCTCTTGTTTCACTCTTCTTTTCCGGGCAATTGGGTTTGGGTGCTGCTGATGGGGGGGTAAGGAGGCCCGGGTGGAGCTGCTGGGAACTTTGCATGTGTGTGTGTTTCTGTGCATGCGTGTGTATGCGTGTGTATGTGTGTGCTGGGAAGTGAGCTAATAAAGGACGGTGATCCATGAAAGGCCTTGAGCAAAGACACAGTCAATTACCTAATGCCTGGACCAGACCGTAGGGCCCACGCTCACGCGCACATGCACGGTTTCTCCATACACCTCATTTACGTATACATGGGAAGGGGGCAGTGGAGGGCAGAACTGGGAATTGTGTGTATATGTGTGGGAGGGTGCACATATGCGTTTGATGGAGAGCGGCGATTTATTAAATTGCTGTCACTTTTGACAAATTTGTGCAACTCAGGTTGAAAGGGTTAGGCTGCACTGATTCTCTTCATTTCCTCTATTCTTCTAAAGACATATCTCACAGAACAAAATAGTCATAGTCGGAGTCCGCCTGTGCCAACTGATGAAAATATCATTTTCATTTGGTTCATTTGGTTTGGTGAACAGAAGATGGAAAAACTGCAGAATGACAGGGAAGAGGTCCTAAATTTTATTTATTTATTTCTAAAAAAAAAAAAAAAAAAGCTTAAGTCTACCAAAGAAAACATGGATTTAGTTAAGTATTGCTGCCTATTTGAAGAAAATAATGAAAGTGAAATGAAAATCCAAACATAACATTTAACTGTCTGATCTGATGTAATGCTTACTGCTTACTTTTTCTTGAAAGATCAGTTAAGATCAGTGTCCATTCATAAGGGTCTTGTTGATATAGATGGGCTGAGTAAAGGCGCTGACGCTGTAGTCATCACCAGTAAAACATATAATAAAGAAATACTGTGAGTGTGGCATTACATCACAAACATCTCAGAGAAATGAGGCCGATATAAATACGCACTTGTGTTGACGCAGGTCGTTCTGCACATCCTCCAGGAGAGTATAGGAGGTCTGGAGGTGCAAAGACAGTTTAGGGCAATGGAGGCGCTGCTCCCACACTTCCCCTGGCTCTCTGGGTGAACTCTAGTCAGACCATAACACCAAACACACACATATAACCAGAGTTAGACAAAGAGCACAGTAGATTTGTCTCTCTGAACCATACACACTTGTGTTTTCTCATCCTTGTCCCACAGGTCATAGAGCCACAATGCTACAGTAACAGGCCAATACTATGAGTCTCTCCACAGAGCCAGGCCAAGAGGGAGGCTGACAGAATGGACTATCTCATGGAAAGTTGTTGAGGGCACTGACTGCATTTCTTCAATAATTTGTAACATCAATGCATATTAAGTTATGCATGTTTTTACCATTATTTGTATTGCATTGTTTTGATAACAACAAGAATGTTGTTTTAAGGTGACCTTAAGGTTTTTGGTTGCCATTTTAAGGAGGGGTTGATGTGTGCAGAGCAACAGAAAGGGACAAGAGACCCTGTCCTTGCTCCTATCACCATAGGATCATTGGCCTGGCCTGAGTACTTCCACAGCCAGAGCCTCCACCTTATCCATCACCAGGAGATAGTTATCACAGCGGGCAGAGGGTGATGGGGGCTGAGAGGGGAGGAAATCTACAATAATTACAAACAGGGAAATACTGGAAAATAAGATGCACATTAATCAAAGGATATTCTTCCCCATGTTACCATCAAGAGACAGTAATGAACTCAGCCTAAGCACTCCAGCTGGAGACACATTCATGAGGCTGAGTGTTGAGAGAACAGCTAATAAAATGAGACAAATCCATGCCTCATTTCTGCTCACTTATGTTTTACATAGCTAAAAACTAATAACAAGGAAAGTACTTTGCAATAAAGATCCCTAGAGCGTAAATAACACAATGATAAAATGACTCCTCATCAGCTCACGAGGATACAAGTGCACATCAAGAAACCAGGGCCTGTATAGTAACGAGTATGAACTAGATGTTTGAGGTGTTCATAAAACCATTCCGCTCTATGCTCAGGTCACATCTCTTTTCAGACAAACAGAATACAGAACAGAAACAGAATAAAAGCACACACTACATACATAACATGATTATGTATATGATCTAATTATTCATAAAGAAGGGTTTTAAAATCCATTGTATCAGGAGCTGTGTTGGGGGCTTCTAATAATTACAATGACAGTGCAAAACTAATTGTGTTTCACAACACTGTCTCCAGTGTTACTGCTATAAATGTGTTATGTGTTATATATTATGTGTTAGTGTTTCGGACTGTTTGTGGTAAACCTAGCTCTGAGCTCACCTGAGGTTTTCTGCTGACAATGGGGGGCAGTACAGGCCTTGAGGAGCTCTCAGAATATGTGCTTTTAATCCACGGGGATCCAAGGGTCTCAGGAAAATTGGGGGCTGCTGGGCCAGGTGTGCCCAACTGAAAAGCCCTGTCCCTGGGGGTGAGCCTGGTGGGGGCCTGGTACTTGACCTGCCTCAGCAGCAGCTCCATCTCATGGGGGGCCTGTCTGAATGGAGAGTTAAAGACCCCTGGGCACTGATGAAAGAGAAAAAAAGAAACAATTCTATTATGGACGAGGTGAAACATTGAGAATGACATATTCACAATGGGATGTTTAGCAGCATACTCAAGAGTTTTTGACAAAAATAGACAAAGGTAATAAAATAGAGGTTAATATTCAGGTTTTATGGACTGTGCCACTGGGTAATGACTGTAAAATGATGCCTTACTTTCAAAACTGAAAAGTGTGGGGGCTTCTGGTTCTGAATATCACATTGTGTGCAATATCACAAGGTTATTTTTTAACCACAATTTGACTTCAGGGCATTCATTTAAGTAACGGATTAAACAGTATATGCACTTTGAACCACGCATAATGGTAGAAAAAGTATTCTGTAAAACATATTTGCTATATAGCATACTGTCTGTATGCTAATTTCTTTGTAATTGTCTAATAAATATATTTCTTACTTTGACTTCATGTCAATTTTCAGACAAATATAGGAAATACATGAATGGTATCATGTTGGTCAAAGTAAAAAAAAAAATAACATCAGAACATACACTCACTTAAAACTCTAAAGGTAACAGTGTTCCACACATCTTAACACACACAGAGAAGCAAGCCAAAAAGTACCAACCTAGCTACGGGAAGAGCAATGATGTTGACCCCAGGAACACACCATCTCTGTCTCTGTCAGAGGGACTTGGGGCCTTTTGGTAAGTCTTGTGTGTGTGCGTGTGTGTGTGTGCGTGTGTGCGTGTGTGTGTGTGTGGGCTGGGGTCCGAGAAGTGAGGAAGGATGAACTGTGTGGGAGAGCCATCTATTCACGGCTGACAAGGTCAAAGTTACGAAGGGAGAGAGTCCCCTGCCATATGCAGAGATAGAAGAGAGACGGAGATAGTGGGAAGGAGATCGACACCAGGCAAACGGGAAACTTTTTAGACTTTTTACTAATCTATGTGCAATCAATTATTTAGAAGTTTTGTTTGCAAAAACTACAACTTACTATGTTTGTTTGGCAAACATTTTGTGAAAGTAGTAAACTTCTGATGCACATGATGATGACAGAGGTAGTGGTAAAACCATAAGGGGACAGACAGGAAAAGTAGGCTCAGAAAAAGCTAGGTAGTGGCAGTGCTGAATCAACACTGACCAGTGTGCTTTGTCTTCATTATGATCCCAATGGGGAGTCCCAGATGCATGGATGCCACACACGCACACAAACATGGCACATGCACACACCGCACACCTGTGCCAGGGGAAACACTCAAATACTCCACTCAGCACATCCCAAGAGCCATGAAGACCAGTACAGGCACATGCCCAGATGGATTACTCTTTTATTACTCTTTTTTTTGTATTCTTCTTCTGAATTAAATAACTCATTTTTTTACATGCTTAGATTTTCATACGGACACAAAGCAAATATTGCAAATTATCCATTTTCCATTATTGATAACCAACCTGTTTTGTACTGAGTAGATGATGTAAACGATGAGCTTGGTAGACTTTGGCTGTTTGCTCTTTTACCATCTCCAGACATTTCCTCTCTCTCCTCTGCAGCTCCTCAAGTTCATCCAAATCTCTCCTGTAAGAGAAACAGCTTGTTTAAGTAAGTTTAGACTGTGCATAAATATATGAGACACAATATTTGAAAAGAAAAGGCCTCTATCAACCCTTACATATTGGTAAACTAGTATTTTAATATTTAAATCTGTTATAGACATCATTTTGTTATAACACTGATGGGTCAGCATAGAGCCTTGCAGATGGATGAAATACCTTCTAAGAGAGACAGAGAGAAAAATGCAAAAGAAAGAGAAAGTGCACAAACAAGGAGCGAAGTGGAGGCAGCAGAGCTATAAGTAGGAGGATGATGGATATATTTCATCAGCGCAGCCAGGACAGGTCTTTCTGTGACATCTGTTAAGCGGAGCGGTCTAAATGGGATGCATTAAAAGCCCATACACAGCAATTTCATTCTGCAATCACACAGCCTCATTGTTACAAGGAGGTAATAACTTAAAGAGCGAATTGGAAACAATTACTAAAACACACACACCATGGTAATGCGGACACGAAAGACCAGGCGTCGCACGTACACCCTGTGGAAATTAATCTTATTCCACTTTCAACCAAGAGCAATACCAAGAAGCCATGGATTATCAACAGCCCTTTGTCTTGTCTCCTTCCATCATTACTGGCTGCTACTACATATTTAAATGTCTTTTCAACTTTTATTTTCAATTACAAACCTTAGTATAAGTATCTGACTATTAATAATGTGTCTGTAATATAAGGTTAACACATTCTGGGGCTGCTGACATTTAAGGGAAGGGAATCACAACACTGTTTCTGCTTTTGCATTCTCATTTCGTTCTCAACTCCAGAAGAGATTACAAAATAAATTAAAAATATGCACAGGGTCACATGTGCTGGATAGTCAAGTCATAGTAGGTACAGTATGTGTGTTTTCATGCTATTTAAGCACATTTAAACTACAAAGATGAGATTCAGCTATATTATATGCAAAGAGAAGGTTAAAAATAGAGGTTGCATGGCCTCTATTTCCTTTGTCATTCAAGTAATATTAGTTCTTAATGCAAAATATAAAGCCTTGTGAGTAAATTGCTTCCCTACTACACTGCCGCTGAAAGTATTAAAATGGGCATATTCATCATGCAAAACTGTGCAACAATAATGTGGTATAACTATATAAAAAAATATACAGCATTTGTTTCTGCCGATAACTGTGTAATTGCATTAGACTTTAGATTAATTTGAGATTCAATTGTTACGCTAACTGTACACTATTGTAATGTCAGGTTCTTGTCCTACCTCAATAAATTGATTCATAGGTTGCTGAAGATAAAAGAGGAAATTGATTTAAATATTTTTGGCATTTGCAAAAACTAATCAAACTATTTAAATATGTCTGAACAAAAATGTGTGCCTATGTCTGCAATTGTCTAAGTGTGTGTAGAGCTGTGTGAGTGGGTCCATGTTTGGCTGGGTGTGTGTGTGCATGTCAAGCTGAATGGGTGACCTTTGCTTCTCTGCCCCCAGCCCCAGTGTTATTAATTGCTGTGTAGTGGACAAAAGCCAAACAGATTTGTAACGGCTGAAGGCACCTCGATCTGTGTCGACCCAACCAGCCGCCACAACATACAACCCTCATTAGCCCTGCCGTACGCCACGCTGCACTGAGAAGAGACTGTGGGTAAGTGACTGGAGAAAGGAGCAAAAAATAATACAGACTAAACAATTGGTGGTTTTTAGATTCAAGAATGTGATGGTGTCTTACTCCCAGATGGGGGGGTAGAGCCAGATTTCCCTGTTGATTACATTGTACTTGAAATATCCAAAAGGTAAATTCACAAATGTTAAACCTGATATTTTCAGTTATTGACTAAACCCAAGAACTCACTGTATTATAACATAATTTAGCATTTTAAACAATATTAATTTGAACTGCCCCTATCTGTATTAAATACTGGCCTATAGAATGCCGTGATGTCATCTGAAACTTTGCAGTACACATGGCCTGTTAGCATAATGAAATCAAATATAAATCTGTTTTATCAGCTGGTCTGAAGTGATACTCAAATGAAAGCCTAGTTAAGGTTAATCAAGTATTACCAACATATTTAAAACAACCGAGTGACATTTTCACCTGTGCCTCTTAACTTATTTATATTTCTATGGTCTAGCTAAAATGTCTTCTTTCTTTTTTTTAATAATTTACATTTTGAGTTCAGAAGAAGTCAAAGAATAATAGAAGAAGGGGCATTGTAGGACAGCAGGCGGTCATCGGGACAGCAGTGGAGCAGCTAATTGGCCAAGACCTAAATATTTAATGACAGCTTGACCTGATTGGCTCTTTTAATTGCTCAAGTTAAATCATTCAATAGATCAGGAAAATGAACTAAGCCTATCAATGTGGGTGACTTATGCAATGCAGAGGTTTCAGTGAGTCAGTAAGATTTCATATGCTATTATAATTGAACAAAGGTAGGGTGCTTTTCTTATGTAGAGAATCAAAAATGTTACCAGCTGCTAAGAAAAGTATCATGGCTGTTGTTTTTTTGGTTGTACTCAATCTGTGCATTCAGTAAAAATAAGAAAATAAAGGAGCACAACAGTGACAGTCCAATTTTCTTATAGACTTTTTGAAAATAAATAAATAAAGAAATAAATGAGGCTTAGGGCTAATAGGCTATGTGGCAATTAATAACCAGAAGGCCTATAATTTTATGTGAAATCTATTTCTGAAACCTTATAAACCGCTATGTTATGGAGCTCAACAGTGATCATCTTTTTCCAGGCCCAGAAGTAAGTTTTCCATTAATTTTCCCCACAAACTTTTTGAAAAATTCAAATATTAAAGAGTTCAAAGGCCAAAAAAGCACATTTAAAAAGTAAGATTCGGAGAAATGCTTTGATAACTTTTATAATGTTTCAGAAACAGGTTGTAAATAAAAGTATAGGTCTTGTGATTATTAGTTACCACATAGCTGATTAGCCCTGAGCAAGCTTTCAACCTTTTAATTTTAATTTTTTTTGGAAAGTCTATGGGAGACATGTATGAAAAATCTAGTTCTGGAAGAGAGGGCTGGGCAGTCACTCTTGAGGAGCTCCATGACAATCTTTTGCAAAATTTGAAGTGCTATTGTGTTTTCGGACTGAAAACAACTGCATTATGGACAATAGTTACCACATAGCTCCTTTGACTTGGGTTGTGTCTTTAAAGTCTTTTCGAAACATCTATGAGAAAATGAGGAAATTCACTTCCAGAACCTCTGTGACTTCGACTGTGGAGCTCCATACAGATGAAGTGGATCAAAAGAAAAGAGAAACAAAAGAGCGATGATAGCATATAGAAGTGTGTAGCACGATGGGCCAGGCATGTAGGCTGTCTCACACCAAAGCAGCTCTCCTGTTATGAATGCCCTTGAGATAGGCTCACTACAAATACGAACAACAAGAATATAGATTCAAATCAGGAAACCACTAACAACCACAACAAAATCATAGACTGACCAAAGCACATGCTAAAAAAAACCTCCATGCTCATTCTATTCATGGGGAGTATATTATTTATCTGATTATGGCAGTAATAATTACCCAGCTGTTTACTGCAAATAGAGGAATATTTCATGCAGTCAACAGGCCGTGGTGGAGTCAGCAGCAGTGATGACACCAACACATTTAGTAAATATGCAAAGTGAGCTCTCTCTGCTTTTTCTAATTGCCCCCATCGTCCCCACGCGTGCCCTTATTATAGCCCAGGAACTTTAAGTGTTTCCCTGACAACGTGATAAATTGTTGGCATACCAAAGGAAAAGTGTGGCAGAGTGGGGACTGCACCGAGGTCTTGACTTCATTAAGCAAAGCAGGAGGGAAGGGATGAACGAGGGTGGACACTCAAAGCCACATATTGAGAGTAGGGAGTGACAAAGATGAGGAACTGAGATTGAGGGGAGAGGGTGAGGAGAGGACGGAGGAGAGGAAAGGTGACTGTAAAGTGAATGCATTAGGTTGATTTTCAAACTTAAAGGTCCTATATTACACAAATAGTGAGCTTTTAGTCATGTTATAATGTTGTTACCTCATCAAAAACATACCCGCAATTGTGTTTTGTTTCATTCACACATGTTTGAGTAACCCTTCACTATTAGTCTGCCTACATCTCCAGAGTTCAAAATGCTCTGCTCATCTTGTAATGTCATGAAGAGGTAGTTTTCAAGTTAACACCTACCTTTTACCTTTACCTCAGTAGAGACTGGCAATTACAGACACAGACTTAACCAAATTATTCTAGTAAAGTTGTATGCAGTTGAAAAACACAGTGGAGCACTTCCTGTATTACCACATGACATCACAAGGTGGAAGAGGGTATTTTCTGTTTCAGAGAAGTACTCAGCCTAAATATGCATGTTAAACGTGTGAAAAAAAAAAAAAAACACAACTCCAGGTGTGTTTTTGATGAGGAAACAACATTGTAACATAGATCAGAAAACAGCGTAATATAGGCCCTTTAAGAGATAAACATCCCTTTGGTAAAAATCTACCATTTGTATCAGTTATTGAACAGTGCTAGCTGATTAATAAGCAGATCTGTATGTGAAGTAATCAGGCAGGCTGTAATGGGGAAGGCAGCTAACACAAAAAGGATATTTTAAATAATGTTGGCACAATGTTAATTGATTGTGACCCCAGCGGCACTAAATAAACATGTGATTAACTAGGGAGAAAGTGACCTCGCCACCCCAAACCAGAGGGGAGGGGCTTAGAGAGAGTCAAGGTGTTTGTGCATCGCAAAAGTTCTCACCATTACTGTAATGTAATGTCATGTAATGTTTTGTATTTTTATAAATCCAAAAAAGTATTAAATAATGTGTCACATTTTTGTTTGTTTTAGTAGATTTGTTTGTTTTTCTTAACCATAACTATAACCCATATTTATTAACAGATAGAATGAAAAAACACTTTAAAAGGCCTCAAAGTCAGAAGGGAGGCAGATTAGTGGTGGGGATAGGAGGAGGGAATCAGTGATCCGAGGAGCACTTCAACAAATTTACATTTAATTTTAGAAGCTTAGAAGCCTAAAGATATTTTCCTGTAAAATATATTAGCAACATTAAGAATGTGACTATTAGCTAAGCGTGATTTTTTTTTTTTTGTCAAAAATAAAAGATGGTGTATCTCTAGCAGTAAGCCCTGAAGCAAAGGGGGTTTTATTAATGCAGGAGCCGCAGTTCAAATCAGAGGGTAATTTTTTAATTTCTACACATAGTTCACTTATCTCATCTTAAGCCTCAAGCACTTCAGAGCAGCCCTCTCTTTCCCTCCCCTTCCTTTGTCTTTCTGTTACACAGTCCCACTTCAACACTTGCAAAAGCTATACTTAAATACATAGTGGGCCATACGTGTCAAACTTAAGATGTTTATTCTATAATATAAATAGAATGAAAAAAATGTGTTAATGAGATCATTTTTTTACCTGACTTGTTCATTTTTCATTGCAATATTTTCCAAATAACTCTTGCGTGCGTAGAAACTGTGAACATACTTTCTCACATAATATCCTCTCCATCTTCTCTGAATCTGAAAAATAAATACAATGATTAGATAATACTTAGCATTTATTATGGGGATTTCCCTTCTTGATTACTCTAATGAATTAAACAACCATTAATAATTGACCCGAGCCACAACAGCACAAACATGGTGTAAGTAAGGACAGCCGAGTGGTGGAGACAGCTGTCACCGCTCTATGTTTTAACTGTAGGAGCAGACATTGATTGTTGAGGCAGCAGATTAGCCACCACGCACACCCACAAATATCAGCCAAGCATTTTAAAGCTCTGAGGTGAATGTCCTTCAGACTAATTAGGAGATTAAAACAATGGCAAGAACAAAATAATCACACTATGAGAGAAGTGGGAGATCGCAAAGAACAACAAAGAGCAAAATGAGAATTAGCATTGATCAGCCAGTCAATAGATAATTTTAAATAAAGTAATTGCCACCTCCCAAGTTCTTGCTGACCTTTTGTTGACTAGTAAAATCAATGCTGTTGAATCTAATACAAATACGAGGTGCAGCATGTAAACACTAGTTTCTATTACGTGCTTAATAGATTCACCTCTAGTGTTCTAGATTGCCTGGATAAAGACAACAGACAGAAAAAGAGGAAAAAATAATTTGATTCAAGAGAAGAGAAGACCGAGATCCCCGATGCTTTCTTTGTATCACCTTCTGTTTATTTTGAGACAATGCAACTATTATTTGTTAGAAAATCCGTAGTTTGTGTAAAGTCCGACACAACGCTATAATATGTTATCAGCATTTTTGGTTTTAGTGAAATGTAGACAGAACAGCTATATTTTTATATTTACTAGAATATATTGCTGTGATGTTAGATACACATAATTATTAATATTTTTGTTATGAATTGAGCAACCAAGAACTCCCATTCACAGGTCCCTCCTCACAGATTGTCATTTGCTACCACAAGACACCAGGGTGATATTTACTCTGACCGCCATCGCCTCGTAGAAATTCATCTTCATGATAAAATATGCCGCCTGTGAACACAAAGGAAAAGATGGCGTTACATCTTGTCTTGCGGCCCTCTGATCTGTCCACAGCAGGCGTCAAAGATAAAGAGCTCTTTATACATAATACATAGCACAGAGGAAGCACAGATAGCACCAGTGCGAAGTGTGGGAGAAAGAAAGGGAGCAGCAAAATAGAGATTGAATAAAGGAAAGCCCAGACAAAAAGGGAAAAGTCTATAGTATTGAGGAGAGAGAGGAAGAGTGTGCAGGTATTTAGTGGGGCTTTGTATCAAGGGGAGGACGATAGCCCCTTAATGTGGCAACGCTGACAAGGGCCAAGAAAATCTATGATAGTCAAGCAGTGAGCTAATGGAGATGTATGACGGCAGAACGTTCTCCTCTGGATTTCATAATCAATGACAGCGCTGCCAGAAACCACTAACAAAAGGGCCAGGAATATTCAGGGGAACTCCAAGCGCAAGCCAGCCACCGGGGGCACACTTTAAGAGCAACCTGAAGAACCAGTCATAAAAGGGAGTCATATCTCAACATGTCTTATTGAATATTGACAGTGAAGTGCGGGAGACGCGGAGAGGGGAGGGAGACAAAGACTTGAAAGTGGGTAATAAATTCAGCTTGATGTTTTCAGATGAGGTGTTGTGGACATTAGATTATATGTGATAAAGAGTGAGAGGGAGAAAGGAAACTCCTATGGGCTAATTCAAAAGAGTCAAGTGTGGCAACTCGGAATGATCCAAATTAGCTCTTGTCTGCTGCCAAATGAGAGCAAACAGTCTCTTTTTAGCCCATATGTGTGCTGTGACACATCCTTGATCGTTTATTTCAGCAGCGCTCACACCGCAGGCCTCAACCCCCTCTCTTCATTTCTTGAACGCCTCCCAAATGGCGGCTGGCAGTTATGCTTTAGCAAACAGTCAATTTACAAGCATGATAAATAGCTTGTTGTGATACGTTTACTAAACTCAATCCAGGGGAAAATTATACGTGAGAGCGCTGGGTATTGGATACGGTATCAACAATCTGTTCAATTAAGAAGCAGTTGGAGGCAATATGTTGGAAATGGGACCCTGTTTTACTAAAGTGCACATGCATACACAAGCTAACGGATTCCTCTGACTCTCAGCTCATCCCCGTTTCACAAAATGCTTCCCAGGAGTTGTGGCGTTCTGATGGCAAATGGGATCTCTTATCGTATTTATATTTCTTAAGAGCTAATTTCTCAATGTGTAATGAGTGAATTATATTTCCTAAGGTCAGACACAGCGACTTAGGGATAACGCAATTGAATTCTAATGCCTGCTATCATAACATAATCAATATATCTATAACCATTATGGGCACTAGCTTACCTTCACCATTTGTCTGAAACGTGACCTTGCTCTGAAGCCTCGCCATATCTTCTGTATAATGACTGCTTTCTTGTGCAGATGGCTGTAAATTGGTATAAGAGAAAGGGTTAGTTTTATTCTTGTATTTATTTTCATTCAGTCATGGGAGTGCAATTTGGGATATATTTAGAATTTGTGGCAGTACATAATAAAAAGAGAATGTGACATAAATAGATAAAATAATAAAATAATAATAAAAATGTTTGATACACTTCTTTTTTAAAATTCTTATATTGACGCCATCTGGTTTATTTGTGAATTTTGCAGACAGCTTTAGCAAGGGACAGGTTTAGTACTCTGAAATGCTTATCCATAAATGAAATAATAATAAAACATGTTGGATGCCTTTTTTAGATTCTCATATTGGTCTATATAAATTATTTGTGAATTAGGCAGACACTATTCCATTTGCAGGGGACAGGTTTAGTACTCTGAGATGCTCCTCTAAAACCATATAGAATATTTTTACAGGGTTTTCGATCATGTCCGATAAGCCATTCACCCCTTTAGTCGGAGCCATGCATTTGTATTCATCTTCAAACACACTCTAAATGCAAGTCCACTGCGATTCTCTGCTTCCAATGAGGCCATCAATTTCCAAAAGGCCATTTATATGCCCAGAAAATCAATGCTGATAGTGGGGATAGCACAACCCCGGAGTTGCACTTAGGCAGCTAAAACTGTTGCTAATTATCCACTTAACGCATTGATCAATTAACTAAAGTAATCTAAATTAACCTACTGTCTGGAAGTTTGTCTGCTGACCCTGCAGAATGGGGCTTGGGTCACAGTATAAGAACAGGCACAGAGATTAAGACATTTATTTCACTCTGTGTGAAAGGAGCAAAGAGTGTAGGCCACATTTATTCCTCAAGGCCATTTGCAAAGCTTTACAGCAGAAAACTCAAATCATGGTTGTCCTCAAATAAGATGCATTTTATTGTTACTGTATTATAGTGCTAACGTTAATTATATCCATAGACTGTGTATGCAGTCTAAGATTATGTCACATAAATGCACATGCTACCAATTCTTGAACAGCCTAAAGTGTATTTTATATTTTAAGATGAACGTTTGTTGTTGCTATTTTTACTGAAAAAATAAAACAAAGAGTGAATAACAGTACCTGATATAAGCCCGAACCTTGCAGGCTCGGAACCAGCTCTGGATGCAGATGGCAGCCTGGTTTTCCCTCTGCCTATTTTCCTCTGCTAAACTGGCAAAGCAAAGCACAACCCACAGTTAAAACAATAATAATAACATTTTACGTGTAGATTAGAGACCGCGTGCAGTCTTTAATTTAGCGTAAACATCTTAATAAAACACCCTGCGTTTAGCTAGCTAGTTGATCAGCAATAATTAGGCATTCAGAGATGCAAATTGTGTTTTATTCAGTTAACGACGAAAACACTTTGTTGATTCATCTGCTGTGCGTGAACAAACCTGTTTCTATAAAAATACTCTTTTCGAAACTCGATTTCTCTCGACAGACTGAGCACATCCGCCATGTTCACGCAGGCGTAAGTTTGTCCGTTGCCTTGACAACCACTTCAGCGGCACTACGGGTAGCAAACACAACCACGTGGGAGAACTGGAAAAGCCACGGTGCGAAAGATGGCGCTGCTGAGTGAGAGCTTCAGGTTTCGCCAATCGAAAGAAAACTTGTTCGAGTTTTTAAGGTGCGGTATAAGGTTCTTGTGCAATAAATGTGTTCTCAATACAAAAGGAAAATAAATAGACCACTAACGGAACTGGCGCTGACCGTTTCCAACGCGATAAAACATCGATAAGACAACTTTCGTTTCCTGCCACAGTTCATGCTAAAATAACATCCAAAATGTACTTACGGTATTTATAAAATGATAATGAGAGGAAACAGTTTCCCACGATTTGAGTTTCTTAAGATTGTATTGTTCTCTTGAAAAACTGTTTCAAACTCAGTTCAATAACCTATACATTTCACATGAATTAATTTCAAAAGTACTTTGTGTATTTGATGTTTTTCAGGATTTTCTTTCCCACTGTGTCAAATTTTGTGGACATCTGCCCATTATTATGAAGAGCCACTGGATTCTGCAGTCTGCTCATAATGTAAGTAAGCAGCTATTGATTTCAAGAGGGTCTGGCTGCCGACGTGTGGGGCGAGTGGAGCTCCACCTTAGACCGGAAACACGTGACCTCCACTTTTATTAATGAGGAAGTAGTATGTCTTGAACGGACAAATGTCGTTTTTTCCATGGCTCTGTTAAAATATTATCTATTAAAATAGATATAATGTAATAGGTGGGATCTAGCTGGCCAAGACGGCAGCATCCGTTCGAGACCTTTTTTTTTTTTTAAATTGCAGATTTTCAGATACAAACAAAAATGGCACCTTATAAAAGGTCACAGTTCACATGAAAATAAAATAAATGCAGAAAAACACAACAGTGAATAAAAACATATTCACATATAAAAGGGGCAATTTCAAAGCTCTAATTTAAAGGAATAAATTAAACTCATTCAAAAAGAACATAAAAAACAGCCTTTTTTCTCAGTTAGGCCCAATGAGCTAGCAAAACATTTCAGGTCATTCTTCAGGTGTGTTATGTTTGGTTTTATTATGTTTGGTTTTATCTTAAAAGAAACGACTACATATCGAGACATATGTACTTCCTCATTTATGAAAGTGGAGGTCACATGTTTCTGGTTTAGAGTGGAGCTCCGCTTTCCCCATACGTCTGCAGCCAGACCTCTCTCATTGATTTTGCAGTGTCCTCACACCTTTCTTTTACTCCATCAATTTTCCCCAGTTTCTGATGTGATCATGCTCCATCACTCTTTTCTCTTCTTCCAGTAATTTACCTGTAAAGATG